>JUDQ01000479.1:0-22914 GCA_000812075.1 Scedosporium aurantiacum
GGGGAGGGGGGGCAAGATGGGATCTAGTTGTAAATTGCGAAGATTTTTTCTTTTATTTAGATATCGCGTGTTCAGCTTTAAAACTTCACCTAGGTTGGGGTATCATCGCCTCTCCTTCTCAACGGCCCTTCCCCCTTTGCCTCTCTCTCTCACCCCCCCTCCCCTTCTCCTTCTCTGCCCTTCTCCTCTCCATAAACTCCTCCATACCAACATGAATCCTCAACCCCTTCAACTCCACGGAACTATACCCTGCCTTCAGCTCCGCCGAGCTCATCCCCTTCACTAACGTCGTAAACGCCTCCATAGCCAGCCCCTTAGCCCACGGACACCGCCCAACCCCGCGGTAATACGCCCTCTTCGCCGAATCCTTCGGTAGCCCGTCTGCTCGCGCCTGGCAGAACCGGACGTAGCACGTCCATAGCCACGCGCTTGACGATCCGACCGCGTCGCTGCTGCTGTCCAGTAACGCGCGTGAAAAGGCTGCCGCGGCCGAGTACGTCGATCCGCTGGCACCGAGTTCGTGCGTGATGGCGCACACGCGGAGAGCCACGCTGTCTTGGTTTCCGATGAGAGCCTGGTCGTTGAGGACGCTGCGGAATTCGTCATCGATGCGGAGGGTCGAGGCGACCCAGTCGAAGAGTGTTAGGAAGTTGACGTTAGTCGGGAAAAGTTGGATGCACCGTCTGAACTGGTCGCTGAGGTACACTCGTCGATATGGCCTAAAACAGAGTGAAAAACGACCGAGTCAGCAGGAAACGATAAAAATGTAAAAATCAAGGTAAAAGCGTAAAATCATAACCCCAATTTTCAAACGACTTACCCCATGGTCGTGTGGCGATACAAAAGCATTGAGGCAAACTCGAGTAGCTCCTCATGCTGAGAACATTGTCCGCGCCCATGAACTAGGAGCCTCTCCGAGTGCTTCCAGACGACCTCCATCGCCGCGGAGATGCTCCCTTGCTTCCCAGACTTTGGCTCTAAACTGGCGTCCGAGGAGAGGTATTCGGCGAGCGCGAGAAGCTTGGCGTTGACGACGAACCCATCTATGTCGTCCCGAACGAACGCATTCTCAGATTCCATCCTGAGCTCCTGCTTCTTCTTCAGCACAAATGTTAGAGGAGGATTGGGACCCCCCTCCTCGGGTATGAGACATAACCGGCTCAGCACGGTAGAGACTGGCGCCTCATTCATGAATTCAATCCAAGCCCAAGTGAACCAGAGCCGGAGAGTGGATTCCGAACCTGCGGACTGGCTAAGCTGGGTAGCCGAGGATAGGACCTTTTTCGACAGATCAGAATTTCCGTTGGCCCACTCGAAGAGTCCGTACAGGTTATACAGGCCGATGTTCTGGGAATACTTCTTGATGAGGGTTCTCGCGGCTTTCCTAACCGAGCCCGCATCCGCGATCCACTCCAGCGCCAGACAATAGCCTGCCAACTCCTCGTGGCCGGCCATGACGAGTGTCTTCAGCGTCAATAGTACCCACGAAAACTCAACCGGGAGATCGTCCTTATCAACCCCCTTAAACGAATGTAGAAGTGAGCAAATGTACTTGGGTGCGACTGCGGCCGTTATGGATTCCTTGACGAATTCGGGCGGTGATCTTGTCGTTGAGTCGTCCCCCTCAGGATAGTACTTTCGAGGTTCGGCATGGGATACCAGACGCTCGAATGTGAAATCCCTCTGTGAGAGATGGGCATCTGTTTTCCAAGCTCTGTTGGACGAGAGGGGTGGAAACTCGCAAAAGGTAAGGTATGCATCCAGGAGCTCCCCCTTGAGCTCGGCCAGAAGATTGGCAGGAATGATGAACGGCAACTCCTCCAAGTCGGAGTACATGATGAGCCTAAAGGGGTCCTCCAAATTATCTTCGTCAAGCGTCCGGGCGGGCATTCTCGCCTTTCTCGATCTGTATAGCTCCTCCGCTGCCCAGGCCTTGTAGGCATCTCTGGAAGGAACCCCCTGCAGACCGGAGTCGGGCGCTGCAGGCTCGGGAACATTCGAGTCATCGCCGTTGGTGGCGATGAAGTAACTCCATCCCCTGGCATCTGGCTCACCTATCCTCGGAACCTCAGACTCCCAAAACGCTTGAAAACTCTCAGGAATGCTCCCGGGAGGGTTGGGAAACTCGGGACCTCTGAGATTCAACTCAAGTAGCGCCTGCCAAGCTGCCGCAGACAATTCTCTGTAGCCGCAATCATAGAAGAATCTCGTCGCCCGTAAGAAGACGTAGATGAGCTCGCTGTAGAGTGCTTTCTGCTTAGTCCTTATAACCTCCTCGGCGGCTGCCCTACTCAGCAGCGCTATGCGGTCAAGAAATATTTTCTTGACCGTACCATACTGGAAGGACGCAATGTTCGATAGTTTATAATCGAGATATGATCTCCAGAGCAGAAAGCTGCCATCCACCTCCTTCTGGATCTTCTTCCAACGCTCGTCCTGCACCGGCACATCCCAGACCTTGGCGCCTTCTCGCATCTGGCCTACGAGTAGCTGCTCCTTTTGGAAGGGAGTCTTGACGTGAGTCAATGCTTTTTCGTACATGGAAAGCTTGATCTCGGCGAAGCTCTTCACCTCATCCACTGGGATGTCTTGGCCACTCGCCCCGGCCTTCATCAGAAGATCCTGGTGATGTATGAGCTCTATCCAGGCGGGGATGTCGTCCGGCTTGTCTTTTACCCGACGGGTGAGCTCGATTGACCTCTCCTTAAGAGGATCGGGCTGCGCTACCGTGTCCTCCTCCTCCTCCTCTTCCTCCTCCTCAGCTGATGATTCCGATTCGATGGTCTTTGCTTTCCCTTCTATAGACCTATAATCGGGCCCCGCTTGACGTTCATCCTCTGACGATTCTCCGTCGCCTCTCTTCTTCCTCTTCCTCGGGGGCTTCAGAGAAATGAAGTCTTCGCCAGGCCCATCAGCCTCGGCCAGCGCTCTCTTGCTCGGCCTGAGCATCCGCGGCTGCACCTGTCGCAGCCTGGTCCTAAAAGCATTTTTATCACGTAGCGAAATGCCGTAAAACTCACCGGGCCGACGAATGCTAAACTGCTCAAGCGGCCCATCGCGGTGAATGAACAGATACCCGTCGGAACCCAAAACAGCCTCGCGGTTCGGACGGCGGAACTGCACCAACTTGTACCTGTCGACGCCGAATTTCCGAACCAAGGGATCCCCTCGCTTATCAATGACGAAGAAATCCGACCCCAAGTCCTTGGTTGGTTGCTGCTGCGCGGCCTGGGGACGGCCGTCGTCAAGATCGTCTCTCCGCCTCACTTCTAGCTCCCTAGCCGTCCGTTCCCGAGTACCTCCCGACCTTTCCCTCGTCCTGGCTCTCTTGGGACTCGGGCTCCTCGATGTGCTTCTCGAGCGTTTGTCTCCATGGCGATGGCTACGGTGGTGGTGGCGATGATGCTTGCTTGTGCGATGGCTGGGCCTTTTTACATCTTCATCTTTGGGTTTGGAAGACGCCGGCGCGGGGAGCGGCTCAGCGGCTTTGGGCTTGAAGGATGAGAATTTCGGGACGGTGGGCTTCTTGTCGTCTCTTCCCGACATGTCTAGCTCGAGGGGGGGTGAGGGTGTGAGGGCGTGGGCGGGAAATGCATGTGGGGTGGCATCAATTTCAAGGCTGTTTATGGATCTTCATTGCAGTGTATGATTGTGAGTGAGCTGGAGCTGGAGGTGCGGCGTCAGCTGGATCGTGATGTGGCTTGAGATTTCAGGTGGAAGGTTGGTGTCATTGTCATCAAATCCGATGGCAATTCAAATTGGACTGTAATTTTAGTGGATTGATGCGCTGCCAGCAAATTACCTACAGTACAGTACAATGGTGTATTTATCACATTTGATCGTACTGAGTTGAGCCCCAGCGTCGCTTGACTCAGCAGAACATTTGATTGATCCTGTGCCAGATGAACAATCTTCAGCGAAATAAATCCGTCAATTTGATGGGATCAATTGGATTGGTGGGTGAAGCATCAGGTCAGAGGCGAGGATCAGTATTAGTATTAGCATCAGTGATTACCAAAATTAATCCTCTTCTAATTGTTCGCTTTGCTTTATCACTGGGGCGCCACCAAGACTGATGATTGCTACACGACTGATAACACCAACCCCCGGGTAAGGATACAACTCAACTGATTGAATTTAGCTAGGAGAAAGAAACATCAATTGATCGAGATCGAGGTGTTGTCTGCTCATACGAGGTAAATGGACCCGACCCGACTCTTTGTTCCACGTTGCCCAATCTGTGCAACAAGAAACATTAATGACCATTGATGCTGAATTTTTCTCCTCTCCCCCACTGCCTGTCCGCACGCCTCCACTGTCACCCTGTCACCCTGTCACAGCTGAAGTGTGCAGGTCAGTGTCACGCGGCGCGTTGTACCAGCACGTCAACCAGTGGAGCGTGTGATTTGTGCAGGACGGACCGGAGGGTCGCTCATGTGTCCCCTGGGTGACATCATTTTCAGGGTGCAAGTGGTGGGCATCCTGATCAAGCTTGGACACGATGAAGTACTTCGTATTTTGCGAGTGGGTGGTTCATGACATTGTCGTTTATTATGGGGAAGCAAGTAATCGAGATTACTGGGAGGCGGTAAAGTTGTAATCCTATTCCAGGGGTTTAAATGTTAATCTGAGAGATCAGATCCACCACCTGACATATCTCATGACAAGTATCAGGTAAGTATTTTAAAATCTAAAATGTTAGAAGATATACCCATTTAATACTTGACCTAGGATATGTCGGGTGGTGGCGAGGATCTCTCGTACTAACGTTTAAAACCCTGGAAGAGGTTTAGTTGTCGTGATTGATTAATACTTCGAACAGGATCAAGCTCGACAATGTCTGGCTGTGATAGGAAAGGATTTGCACTTGTCATCAGCGAAGTATTACTAGCATTTTTGGGGAACCCTGCTGTTAAACTCCCACATCATCCAAGTAATCTAGATTACACTTCATCGCGAGGGGGCAAAGCGGGAAGAGGGGGAGAGTCGCTGTGCTTCGGAGGTAGAAAGCGGCCCAGGGCTTCGTTCTGCCACCCGAGCACGAAACTGCACAACTTCCAAGTTTGCGGTCTGGATGTTCCCAAGGTTCCAAAGTCCCATAGATAATGATTCGTTTCCTCAAGACCCTATTCATACCGACATTGTAAAATTTCCATCTGGTCAGCCGTCCAAATCGCTCGAGTAGTTGATAGCATCGCTGTCTCATCAACCCCACAAGTTTCATTGTCGACGGGTCTTCCATTGAGAACTTCCTTGATTTAGTCCCGAACCCGAAGGGGCTAATATGCACTAGCAGTTGCTCGACATGGACGGGGCACGTCTTACCGGCTATGGGTTTCTTGGCGCAAACTTCAAACCTCCCTCACGCCATCTTACTGGTTGCGTGCTCCACAGGCACATGAGGTAGTGTAGAGATCTGGGCAACGACAAAGGACGAGGTGTGCAATATGTGCAATATGTGCAATATGTGCAATATGTGCAATATCGGCGTTGCAGCTGGCTGGCTGACCATTGGGAAGTTTTGCGCAGAACTTCGCGATACTAAGCATTGCGAGGACCGGGAAACAGTCTCATCAATGATAAAATCGAGATTAGCATCACTGCCTCAGGTTCACCAAAAGCACTTTCATATGTTTGGCTCAGGCCGCCAGATGCGGTGTGGCTTTTCTCCTTCCCAGGCGGAGGCGAAGGTGTTAGTTTAATGACACGATTGAATTAGAGCTTATTGAAGCCTCCGTGTTATTCACGCTATCCTTCCCTTCCCTTGCCCAGTGGCGACGCTCTTGGAGACGAGTTTGCATCTTTGCGAGACGTACGAAGTAATACTAGAGACGTGATGATCTGATGAGTTCATACCTTGCAAGCATTTCTAGTCGAGGTACGAAGTAGGTGATCTCGTCGTGCCTGAGCTGCTTGGAACTGTGGCTACACACTACACTACATCCCTGTGTTTAGTGTCGAACTTCGGTCGTCGTTGCAGGGAGGCTAGGTTAGCAGCGCCAAGTCCTCCACGACCAACCCTATTGAAGGTATCGAAAGGAGAAAATGATTCTCACACAGAATCTGAAAGCCTGGAAGAGATAGAGATCGATATGAAGATCATGCTGGATTTTTGGGCCTGCCTGCCAGGTATAGAACATGCCCTCGCTTTCCTTTCTTAGCTAATGGGGCTCAATCGGGACATCTTCATCAAGCCTATTTTAATGTTCCTTTTGAGCAGGGCGAGCCAGGGATTGCTCGCAGGTAGTCACTGCCCAGAAGACCCCAAATTACATGGGGGTTCAATAATTTGTTTTCATCGTAGAAGTTCCTTGATCATCTTTTGTGTTGGAAGTACCTCAGTATATGAAGTATTAGAGTACTTTGTACTAGTTTTGGTTGGTCCTTCTCAGTTGCCAGCGAGGTACCATTTTATTCGCTCCCCCCACCATTTGTTCTTGCACAAAAACAGGTTAACGCGGAACAAAGACTTGATGAGGGAGGGACCCTCCATTGTCCGCGCCCTGGTCTAGAGTCTAGACCATGCCATCTTCGTCCTTGTTCCCCGAGCTATCCCATGCCAATGTCCCGATGACGAGAGCAATTGCCCAGCCCTTCATTTCCTCCACCTCTCTGCTATAATTCGTGAATTCTCACCGCTCCGATACCTTGAGCAGCCTTCCAGCTTCCAACACATTCGTCGCGAAAGCCAGACGGAGGCTACACGGAAGCGCGGCCTCTCCAAAACCCAAGCCGACGCCTTACTAAAACCATCGAGAAGCAGACCGCCCTGCCCCCCTTAGGCCAAGACGCCACCGATTCGTCAAAGACACAGCCGACACCTCGCCCTTCTTTCGCTCTCACCCCTGTGTGATCCTGTCCTACTTTCGACTCGCTTTCCTGAGGGCTCCTCCGGCCGTTTGACGATACTCGAGCGTGATCCTTTTTCTTCCTTTGCGTTACTTGTGTCGCCCAGTAATCGAGATATCTCGAGTAGCTCAACCTTGATGGAACGTATCGCGACGCGATCGAGCTAGACGTGTAGTCGTTGTGCCGCCGCCTCGCATCCTACTCGGTGCCTGCTAGTAACCTAGTATCTCCATTTTATGCATACCTCGTCTACCTCGATTCCCTACAGTTCTACTCCGTCTTCCATGATACTAGCATAGCTCAAGGGGGCTCAGCACCCACCTCCCCTTTCTCGTTGCCTACCACATCTGCCTTCCTCTCTCTTCGTAAAACGAACACGACCAGCAGCGATTACCCGCTCGAATACCACCAAACTCTCCGATCCGCTCAGTTACCCACCAAGACTCTAGCCTTAGACCCCTGACTTGCTTATATATACATCGCATATTCCATAACTCTAGATACTCATCATGGAGGAGTCTAATCACGGCTCCTCGGTGCCGACCTCACCCCTAGCACAGCGTCGACAGCACCCCCGGAACCTCTACAGGCACAATTCATCCGGGGACACGGAACAAACACCACTCCTAACTGTAACACGATCCCGGAGATTACAGAGTGGCTATGTCTCGCCGCGACAGAATAGCGCGAATCCTCTTGCAAGAAATCAAAGCTATACTGGTAAGACCTACGAATCGAAGTTGTTGCTATATGCGATGGGACACGAACTAAACATAGTACTCGAGTAGGTGGGAGTATAAGGAGTGTCAAGCACCACAGCAGGCACCCGTCCTGGGGCCAGCGCCTCATCCAAGCCCTCTCCGACCGCCAAGAGTCGACAAACGAATCCAAGAGCACCGGATACGCCGACGAGCGCGTGTGGTACGATCAGTTTACCTCAACCGACTGGGTCCACGACAACATTGCCGACGCCCACCGAGTCAAGGCTCTCCGGAGCCGGAGGGACTTCTGGGGCCGGATATTTGCTACTTGGGACGCTTCTCAGGGCTGGATCCTGAGTGCGTTGAGCGGCTTTTTGATCGCCGTTGCTGCCTATATTGTCAACGTGTCGGAGTCGACTGCGTTTGACTGGAAGGATGGATACTGCACAAAGGGCTTTTTTATTAGTGAAGCGGTGAGTCGACTCACGGGGCGGATGCGAATCTGAACGTCATCCTGCCCCCAAAGGGCGCTATGTTAGATGTTAGCTAATTCCCCAACAGAAATGCTGCCCTCACGGCCCTTGCACTGCCTGGAGAACATGGTCGGAGGCCCTTCGAGCACATCCGTTTGGGGAGCTTTGGACGGAGTTTGCCATCTATCTTGCTCTCGCCATTTTCTTTGCTTGCGCGGCATGTGTGTTGACGCTCACCACCAAGACCATTGTTCCTTCTGCATATCAGCTATCGACCCTTGACGAAAACCTCGCGGCGGATAGCCCACCGAGTGTGGCTAACTCCGACGAAGTACACAGTCCTAGGCGAGTAATTGAACTCAAGGAATCTCCGCCGATGGTGTATTACTCGGCCGCCGGAAGCGGTGTCGCCGAAGTGCGCGTCATTCTCAGCGGTTTCGTCTTGCACGGTTTCCTCGGTCTCAAGACGCTCCTCGTGAAGACGGCCGCCCTGATCTTTGCCGTTGCGTCCGGCCTCAGCTTGGGTAAGGAAGGCCCTTACGTTCATATTGCAGCTTGTGTCGGCAACATCGCCTGCCGTCTATTCTCAAAGTACGACCATAACGATGCCAAGCGCCGAGAGGTGCTCTCCGCTGCCGCCTCCGCCGGTGTTGCCGTCGCTTTTGGCGCCCCGCTCGGAGGTGTCCTCTTTGGCCTGGAGGAAGTGTCATACTACTTCCCTGCCAAGACGCTTTTCCGAAGTTTCTTCTGCTGCATCATTGCGTGCCTGACGCTCAAGTTTCTGAACCCCTACGGCACGCATAAGATTGTCATGTTCCAGGTACGCTACGCCGTCGACTGGGAGTGGTTCGAGCTGGGCAGCTTTATCATGGTTGGCATCATCTGCGGCGCCGCTGGTGCCTTCTTCATCAAGGCGTCCAAGTACTGGGCCAAGTCGTTTAGGAGAATCAAGATCATCAAGAACTACCCCATGCTTGAGGTGGCCCTCGTGGCCCTCGTGACGGGCCTCATGAGCTACTGGAATGTCTTTACTCATCTCCCCGTCGCCAAGTTGCTGCTCAATGCTGCTTCTCCGTGCGACCCTGATGATGCGGATAGGGACCAGCTTGGCCTCTGCCCCTCCAGGATCGAAGATATTCCGCCTGTGGTGGCGAGCCTTTTTGCAGCTTTCCTCATCAAGGGCTTCCTAACCACCATCACCTTTGGTATCAAGGTTCCCGCGGGTATCTACATGCCATCCATGGTCGTCGGCGGTCTCTTGGGCCGGCTCATCGGACACATGGTGCAGTGGGTTGTATTTCGGTTCCCTGACGTGCCCATCTGGGCGTCGTGCGCGAGGAGCGGAGAGGGCACGTGCATCCAACCAGGCGTGTACGGCCTCATCGCGGCTGGATCGATGATGTGCGGCGTTACGCGATTGTCGTTGACGCTTGCCGTCATCCTCTTTGAGCTCACTGGAAGTCTTGATTATGTGTTGCCGTTTTCGCTTGCTATTCTCGTGGCGAAGTGGACGGCTGACGGTATCGAGCCGAACAGCATTTATGTAAGTTTTGTTTTCTGACCTTACCTTTTCCATCTTCGATATCGGTTCTTCTTGTTAATATTGACTCTCCTTTTGCAGGATCTTCTCACAAACATGAACTCGTACCCGTTCCTCGACATCAAGCACAAGCCCATTTTCACATCGGACCTCGCCACGATCGTACCCCGCGTCCGCCGTGAGCGCGTCATCGACATCACCAACTCGCCCCTCGTGCCCGCCACTGACCTCCGCTCCAAGTTGATGGTCCTGCACCGCGCCGGCGAGCTCGACGGCGGCCTGCCCATCTTGAGGAACGATGTGCTCGTGGGCCTCATCCCGGCGCCGGACCTCGAGTACGCTTTGGATAACTTGCCTGACGAGGAGACGAACCTGTGCCTGATGGCAAACGTGCCGCGGATTGATGAGGATGATGGGGAGGTGGATCCGACGGACTTTACGCCTTATATTGATCCGGTGAGTTATTTTTAAGCCTTCTGGACGAATGTCCGGTGGTAGTTCTAACTTTGCTGTAGGCACCCGTCGCGCTGGATATTCATAGTCCGATGGACTTGGTGTATGAGTGTTTCTCAAAGTTGGGGTTACGGTATATTTGCGTGCTCCGGGATGGCAAGTACGCGGGCATGGTAAGTAAAACAAAGCCAGAGATCACATCTGGCCATGAGTATGATTGCTAATGATGCATTACAGACCCACAAGAAGTCTTTTGTCAAGTATATGAGGGAGCTTCTCCAAGAACAACATGGGGGAAGCTAGCCCCCCTAGAGCCAACATCGTCGCTTCGTTTTCGTTCTTTTACTATATACTATAAACCTTGCATCGCGAGCCGAAGTGGCCGACACCGCACATCCGAACTTATTCATACACATTAACCCCCCCACACCGACGATGAAACGAATACGACAAAGGGAAGTTTCCTGACAATGCCTCGAACGTGGCCGTTCGCATGTTAGAAGGGAATTGAGAGATTGCTAGTATATATAGTTTTTTTGCATTAGACGGCGATATTTGGATCAGTTTTCGTTTGCGTTTTTGGATATTGGTAAACATAATAGCGGAGAGTGTGGAAGAGGAGGACAAGTTGCATGTCTCTATTTTCGGCATACCTGTTTTCGAGTATGTTTTGTAACCTACTCTGTTTTGATAAGATGGATCATTGATCTGTTAGATATAAGGAAGGCTGTAGAGGGAGGCATTGTCATTGATCTTTTTTTGGTTTTGCCATGGGGGTTTAGGTGACCCAAGTGGACGTCTTACATTGAACTGAAATATAATCTGAAATTAATACAGTAAGACGGTGTCTTTTAAATAGGAGCCACGCTCTCTCAGTTGTCGATATATAAGTATATAAGCTCGTTTACTCTCCATTGAAGGTTTCCATTTCTTGGCAATGGATCGATATTATTACAAAGTAAGACGAGCCGGAGACGGTATTTTAAACCCCCCATTGTGCCAGCGGCGGTTTCTCTTCTCTTTGGGACAAATCAAAAAGTCGGGCATGGACACGGCACAAAGCAGGGGTCCAAATGTCTCGTTCGCGCGCAGTGACGACATGGATCAACCCGAACCAAGATGGGTCGACAGCTGAGCTTCGGTTCATGGTTCGTGGAGGAGTGCGGATCTGTACTTTGTTACAACCAGCCTCCACGGGACTGCCTGGCATCCTCATCCTTGCAGAAGTTTCCCTACCCCGTGCGCAATGGAAATGTTGTTGTTTCAATCTCACTTTCTGGAGGCCGCCAGGACGGACGAGCTTTGCCTCGATTTATCAAGGTAGTTCTAGACCCACCCGAACCCCTCGACCTTTTAGCTTCTCAACCTGCTTCGGGCTGTCAATAAGAAACATTGATTTCAGTTGCTCCTAACCTTGCAGCTCTAGCGACCATTTCCGCCCTCTGAGCCACACGCTAAAAGCCTCTCCCCTTGATCTGGCTCGACAACTTGGAGGTGTTTTACCCCTCCTTGGGAGCTATTCCTTGGCCGGGCTGCGGCGTTCAAGGAAGCCAAGTCGTCTTGGGTCTTGGAGTGGGGGGAAGGTGTTTAGGTTTCTGCGAGTTCTTTTTTCTATTCGTTTGTTCTTCTCTACTTCGTATTAACTGAGGCGTTATCCAATGTTGAAGGGGGTTTTGAGGTCGGCGATTGCCCTCAAGTAAGAAGCATCCTGGATCGCTCCTTCTCTTTCTGCAGCTACCCCTCAATCTCCTGAAGCTCTTGAGCTGAACTCTCACGAAGACACTGCGACTCTGCCTGACCCCACCCCACTACCTAACATTCACACCTGCCTGCTACGGCCACCACTTACTTGCTCTCTCATACTTCATGCATTTAATCCATCAGTCCTCCAAACCCCCTTTTCCCGAGACTCCCAACTACCCTCTCCATAAATAACCTGCCAAAAAAAAAAAAAACCCCCCAATCCTCTGCACAAGCTAGAAAGGTCAGAAAAACTCAATTCCTTCTAAACCCCCCAGATTCGACTCCAAAATGGCCTCCTCCCTCCTCCCCGACCCCGCCCAGCTCGCCGGCGGCGGCAACAGCGAAACCATCCGCGTCGTCGAATCCCTCAACCAAACGCTCCTCACCCACCTCAAAACAATCTTCGCGTCCCGCAGCGGCGGCACGGCTGGCCAGCCCTGGACGCCCGAGCAGCTGTCGGCCTTTTGCACGGAGATCCAGCGCGAGGGCGGTGCCGCCATACCAACTAGTCTCCTTGCGCCTCCCTCCGAAGAGGGCGGCGCGGTGGGAGGGCTCGATTTTGAAGGGTTCGTCAAGTACATGACGTCGTCGGCCACGGCGTTGACGGCTCCGCCCAAGGAGGAAGATCTGTCGTGGCCGCTTGCGGCGTATTTTGTTAGCTCGAGTCATAATACGTACCTTACGGGGAATCAGCTGTCGAGTGATTCGAGTACGGCTGCGTATAAGAATGTGTTGTTGAGGGGGTGTAGGTGCATCGAGGTGGATGTGTGGGATGGGGATGATTCTGATAGCGAGGATTCTAGCAGTGACGAGGAGAAGGAGGTGGCGGAGGGAGGTGAGTTGAAAAAGAAGAAGAAGAAGCAAAGTACGTTTGAAATGTTGAAGAGTAAGCTGAAGGGGGAGACGCAGAAGACGGAGGAGAAAACTACCCAACCAAGGGAGGCTGCTGCGACGCCCGAAGGCGGAAAGAAGGTTAAAAACGACGGGATACCAGCACTCAAGCCCGGCGCCGTCGAGCCGAGGGTTCTGCACGGCTACACGCTAACAAAGGATATCACCTTCCGAGACGTCTGCGTCGCCATCCGCGACTCCGCCTTCAAGGTCTCAGACCTACCCGTAATTGTCAGCCTCGAAGTCCACTGCACCGCCGAGCAGCAAGACCGCATGGTCGAGATCATGGAGCATGCCTTCAAGGGAATGCTTATTCCCATTCCCGAGACCGAACCCACCGAGCTCCCCGCGCCGCAGGACCTGCGCAACAAGATCATCGTAAAAGTTAAGTACGCCCCTCCACCCGGCGCGTCCCCTGAGCAACAGCAACAACTACTCGACGACGACTATCAGGACCGCCTACCCCAGGGTGGTACTAGCACTGCTAAGACGGCCGCTGCCGTCGCCAAGCCGTCCAAAATCACGCAGGCGCTGAGCAACATGGGTTTCTACTCGCGCGGCGTCTCGTTCAAGAGCCTAACGCAGGCCGAGGCGACGATGCCGACCCACATCTTCTCGCTGTCGGAGAAGAAGGTGGCGGAGGTGCACGGGAAGCAAGCGGAGAAGCTGTTCGAGCATAATTTGCATTACATGATGAGGACGTACCCGCACGGGTTAAGGATCGGGTCGTCGAATTTGGATCCGGCGCCGTTTTGGAGGAAGGGGATTCAGGTTGTGGCGTTGAATTGGCAGAATTGGGATGAGGGGATGATGTTGAATGAGGGCATGTTTGCGGGGACTCATGGATATGTGTTGAAGCCTGAGGGTGAGTGTCCAAACCGACCTTTTTCTTTCTTTCATGCCCCTCTCTCCCTGGTAAAAGAAGAAAACTTTCTGCACCGAACCACCCCCGAGCACCATTGACTCACAGACTCCTTTTAAACAGGCTACCGCATGAAGAAGCCCGACGGAAGCAAACCACCCCCGCCCAACTACCAAACCCTCGACCTCTCCATCGAAGTCCTCGCCGGCCAAAACATCCCCTTGCCCCCGGACGACGAACACGCCAGGAGCTTCCGCCCTTACGTGAAAGTCGAGATCCACGTCGAAGCGCCCGAGGAGCGGCGCGGCAAGATCCGACCCGAAGCCGAGGCGGGCCAGGAAGCCGAGGGCGAGTACAAGGCGCGCACGAAGACGAACCGGGGAACGGAGCCGGACTTCAAGGGCGAGGTGCTCAAGTTCGTGCGCGTGCCGGGCGTGGTGCCCGAGCTTACGTTTGTGAGGTTCACGGTGAGGGACGACGAGATCGGGAGGGATGATTTGGCGGCTTGGGCTTGTGTGAGGCTGGATCGGTTGAGGGCCGGGTATAGGTTTTTGCATTTGTTGGATTGTAGGGGGAGGTTGACGAAGGGGGTTTTGCTTGTGAAGGTGACCAAGGTTCTTGTTAAGTGATTGGGGGCGGAGGGGGAAAGCGGGGATGTGTTGTCCGGAGTTATCGGGGTGTGATTCGGGGTCGGGGACTCTGGGGCTCCGGGGCTCCGGAGGTGCTGGTACTACGGCCGAGTTTGTTATGTAATTACAGAGTCGGAATGCGAGCTTAAATCGAACTAAATTAAGTAAACTAAGCTACTTTATAATTTTTCTAAGGTTTTAAATATTAATAAAGAAAATTTATATTTTAACTATTAGTTAAATTTTAATATAAAATAAATTAAATACTAATATTAATAATTTATATTAATAATTAAAATATAAAAAAAAACTTAGTTTATAATATAATATTATTATATATATTATAAAATATATATTTATAAAGTAAATAATAATTTTTCTAATTTTTTAAAATATATTAAAATATTATAATATTATATATTAAATATATATATATATATATTATTTATATATTATATCATTTTAATATAAAATTAAATTTATATTAAATAAATAGATAAGTTATTAGTATCTATTAGTAAGATAGACTTATCTCGATTTTCACCTGTATTACATAATAAGAACTGACAGCTAGTAAGAACTAACACCCAGCTGCCAGAACTGACAAGGTGACTGCAAGAACCCATATAAAAGGGGATGCACTACTCTACTAAGAGGAATCAATCAAACGTCTTACCTACATACCTAACTTCTCACATCTGTGACTTCTCACTGTCATCAGTTCTGAAACGTGACAACTAGCCACGACAGAACTCCCATCGAGGCTTCTATCGTAACAACCTGAGTCATCCTCAATATCGACATCATGTACCACACTCAATGTCACGGTTTGTTCATCCACGATCTTGCTCCCACCCTCCATCCGTGAACCATCACTCTATATTCTCAACATGTTCGACATCAACATCTCCCGTTTGATCGAGGGCGTGGAAATCGACAGGCCGTTCAATACACTGTCTCTCACACTCGAACACCATCGCCTTTTCGGGACGTTCAAGACATTCTTCACTCACCTCCCCGATCAACCGCCACACACCTATCGGATCGACACCTTTGCAAGGGCGATCGCAGCACCTATCGTACTTCCGGTTACGCGCACCCTTCTGCTTAGCCCCGACAGAAATATCGATCCCCCCTCGGCCCGGTTGCTTGCCATCTACCGTACCATCGCACACATTCTTCATTTGTCGGGTGCGGGGCGGTATATTGACAAGTTCTTATCGGATTTGCGAGAAGGGATGGTGCCGGCTGATGGATCCATGGACCTGGACAGGTTCGTGCGATTGCGGTTGCGGGACGCAGCTGATGGCGGGATTGGAGTGCACTGAGAGGCTCGCAGCGGGATGCGAAAGCATCTGTGATCGTAAGACGCAGCTGGGCAATTTCGAAGGTTGACCTGGCGTTGGAGAGGTTCTCTTGTTTTTAAGCACTGAATCGTTTTGGCAGGATATGACGTCAAAGCTGGGAAATGGATTCCAAACAGCCAAGCTTGTTGCCGACCCCTCATCTTTGGTCCAAATGTCAAACTACGAGCATGACTGACTCTCGGAGACTCATGCCCTTTGCCAGCGTATGGCCTACCTCGTATGTCCAACGCGACTAGGGATCAAACCGCGCAACCAGCATCGTTGGCCTTCAGCTCTCCAAAAAAGGGAACCAATCACATCCTTCTTGAGACAAGCTGTCTTTTGACACGGGGCTTAGCCCAGCCCTGCATCTCAGATCAGCGCCAGCCCGTTTGGGAAGACCAGTGTGGGATGCTCTGCGAATCCATGGAGGAGGTTTATGGCTGAGTACTTCGTACTCTTTGCAAAGATTGTCTTCCTTGAATGGAACAAGGGCTCTGGATCAATGGATCTCACATTGATACTTGCGAGGTTATTGGCATGACGTGGACCTGGCGGAGCATCCAATCGTACATTACTATGGCGAGTACCACCAGAATGAGGTACAGCAAAAGTGATCAAGATGCTTTGTCGAATCAGAGACAGCGGGTGAAAATGTAGCTTTTCATTAGAAGTATCGGGAATGGAGACTCCTGTCCATCCCTTTCCTATTCGATGGGCATTGTGCCTTGTTTGGGGGCCTCGCTAAGAGTAATAATGATTGACCCTTTCCCGTTGATTTTCACAGCCGAGATCGAAGAATCTTGATTTTCTCGATTTCCCTTCCCTCATTGTCACAACAAGATGTCTTGTACCTCCATCGACAGATCAATACGAGGATTGAGGGTACAAAAAGAAAGAAAATCAGCTTACGGCATTGAAGTACGACGTAAAAAAAAACTGGGGCGGATGACGACGCATCTTGAGCCATCGAGCGTTTCAGCTTGGCGGTACGGGGCACACTTCGACCGGTGTCAGTTCGTCCCCGTTTGGGAGGCGCAGCAGAAGGGTTTTTGCTCCTGGATCTCAACCTGTGCACCTTCATTTCTTGTTGTGCACACCAACTTTTTTTTTCTTCCTTTTGTTTCTGTCACCGGCAGAAACCCCCTTTGCTACAGTGGCGGAACAGCCGAGAAACCCTGCGTTATTTCGGATGGGAGAGATCGAATGTGTACTTTTCCGATAGCTCGGATGGAAGCGCATGGGAGCACGGGTTTGGGGCTCTGATGGGCCTGGCCTGGCCTTATGTAGGTCTCGCAGCGATGAGACTTTTCATGGTGAAAGGGGGGCCTGGAGATGGAGGCAATTGAGTTTCCAGTTCTAGGCACTACTCCTCTTGGATAATAATAGCACAGCATAAGAATGCGCTTGACGAAGTCTACCACTTCGCGATGAGTTGTACAGCCAAGCTCTCCTGACCTAGTCCTTAGCTAAAAGCTAGGGAGTAGTGAAGTAGTAACAGAACGGGTTGGATGATTATTATCTCCTTGGAAATCAAATAGTAATCCCCAATTCCTCGTATCCTGCACTGGGACCCTGGACCATGGAGGACTGCGCTGCGAGGCTGGCGTTTACTGAAAACGAGAAAACATGATTCCAAAGACATCAATTGATCGACAAGCCACACCGTTGTACCCTATGGGGAATCAAAGGGGGGGGGGAACAAGGGAACAACAGGGCCGGCCTAGCTAGCCAAACTGGGCAGCAGGGGGCGTGAACAGACAATGGGGCGGGCATTGATGGACGTTTCGGACTTCTTGGCTGGGCTGCATATCTTTTTTTTGGCATACGCGGACAGCGCTCCACATCTGCATGCATTGAATACAATGGAACACTCCTTCATGTGTAGTGTATATACTTGGAGCATCCATCCCCTAGCTTTCCACCTCGTCGGTAAACACTTCTCAGCTACTCTCTCTCTCTCGCTCACCTGTTATTATTTTATTTTCTTTCCCTCTTTTGATGATTTTATTTTCTCTCCTTTAAAGTGATTCGTGAATCTCGAGCATCTACTACTCCAGACGGGACCATACGATCTAGCACAACAACATACAAATCTACGAGCCTACTCTAAAGGCAAAACACCCGACTCCGGGTTCGAAGACGACGATGCTCTTCTCTCCCAGCACATGGGCAACCGCCCTCCTCTCCCTCTCCTTCTCCTCACCCCTCACATCCGCCGCAGCAACCAGACCCTCCCAGCAAGACCACGCCTCATTACAAGCGCGGCAATCAAGCACCACCGCAGCATGCAATAACTCCCCCGAACTCTGCTCCCGCAACTACAACAACATCACCCACCTAGGCGCCCACGACTCCTCCTTCCTCCGCGACGAATCCACCGACAACTCCATAGCCGGCAACCAATTCTTCAACGCCACCGAGGCCCTCAACGCCGGCTTCCGTCTCCTGCAGGCCCAGGTCCACAACGAGAACGGCACCCTGCGGCTCTGCCACTCGAGCTGCTCTCTCCTCGACGCGGGGCCGCTCGAGACCTGGCTCGAGAAGATCACCTTTTGGATGGACAACAACCCCAACGAGGTCGTGACGGTCCTGCTCGTCAACTCGGACGACGTGGGCGTCGACCAGTTTGGCGCGGCGTTCGCGGCATCGGGCTTGGGGAAATTCGGATATACGCCCCAGGCCTCGGGCGCCTGGCCGACGCTCTCGACCATGATTTCCAACGGGCAGAGGCTCGTCGCCTTCGTCACGGGCATCACGGCCAGCGCCACCTATCCCTACCTGCTCAACGAGTTCGACTACGTCTTCGAGACCCCCTTCGAGGTCACGAGCTCGTCGGGCTTCAACTGCACGCTCGACCGGCCCAAGAGCGTCGGCTCGGCGGCGACGGCCGTGTCGAGGGGCATGCTCTCGCTCGCCAATCACTTCCTGTACAAGAACCTCGGGGCCTTCGGCATCATGATCCCCGACGTCGATCAGATCGAGAACACGAATAACCCGGCTACCACGGGCGTCGGCATGCTCGGGACGCACGCGACCCAGTGTCGGAGGGAGTGGGGCGTCAGGCCTAATTTTATCCTCGTCGACTTCTTCGATAAGGGGCCCGCCATCGACATCGCGGATGTCATGAACGATCTTACGCAGGCTTCTGTTGGGCGGGAGACCAACTTTAAGGCGTCGGCGAGTGTGGTGGGGACGAAGGGTGTTGGTGGGCTGGCTTTGGCATTGGCGTTGATTGCATCTGTTTTATTGCTATGAAGGGCTGGTTAATGGGAAACCACATACTAAAATTGGAATTGAATAGAAAGAGCGGGAACACATATTTTTTTCGGGTTGGACTAGGGATACTACATCCGTTGGGTTTTAATCAATTGCATTGTTTTTTTTTTTTTTTTTTCACAATACTTCGGAACCTTGGATGGCGCCGGAAAGAGCAACATCGATGAGGTGCATGTCGTATAACATGGACGCGCCTGCCTCGAGGAGGAAACATAGACATCATAATATCACAAAGGAACATTGAAGAGTTCTATGATTTATATCTAGACCTTGTAACTCCAGCCTATCTCGCCTTTGCCAGAAGCATCAACTAATACATGGATTCTCGTGATATTACAAAGCAGTCTCTACACACACTTGCATGCTCTATACTACCATTGGAGCCTCTCTCCCCTCCCATCATGGAGGTCCCGAGTTCTATCTCAAAGGCAGACTCGGTTTTGTCCCATGTGTTGTCCCACGGTCCACTAAACTTCCTCCTCTTCCCTACGGAGATCCGACTCCTCGTCTACAATCACGCCCTCATCGAGCCGCCGCGATGGAGAAAACGCCACATCCCACCATGCCACTACGCGCCCACCACCGCCAAAGTCGTCGAACGCCCCCCCCTTCATCATGCGCACATCATCACCTACCGCTACCCAGAAGGACCTGACATCCGGCAAGCAGACTACGTCCCAATGTGTCCCTGCGCGAAACGCCACAGTCTCAATCTCCTCCTCGTCTCGCGCAAGATCCACGCCGAGGCGGCCCCGCGTTTTCTGGAAAGGGAACATCTTCCACTTTTGGACGGGTCACGTCCCTGCGCGGAATGTAGGGCAGCAGCTTCGTGACGTGTACAGAAAGCAGCTACGACACGTGGTCGTCATGCACCGTTTGGACTCTAGGGACTATCCCCGCCGCCCAGGCGGTCTACAGTACGGAGAGGGGTACGGTTGGTTCTGGGAGACCGTGCTGCAATGCGAGGGGCTCGTGACGCTGGAGACCTCTATGGACACGATTTGCGAGGTCCCCGAACTCCCGGGCACGTACGCGCGGTACGTGCAGGCAGTGTTGGCCAGGTTGTCGAAGCTTCGGAGCTTCAAAGTGTCCGTCTTGAAAGGGATTCGTATTGGCAGGGCAGGGTCGACAGAGGTAGCAGGACTCCGTTCTGACGAGCTTCCGGCCATCATCTGGCGGATGCTTATGGATTTGCCGTCCTAGTTGTACGGCTCCATGATCAGTCCTGAAGAGGTTGAGGACGGCGTCCTCTGTACCTTTCTCGACAGTCGATTGATAAAACTATGCGGAACACGCTCTATGTGACCAACTCAATCTCGGCTTTCAAACGCAGGTTAGGGATTGGAAGGATTTTCCGTTTAACGAGTACCCGATGGAGATTGCCGAGCGAATCGTCGATGATCCGTGGGTCACCGTCTATTAGTATGGAGCTGGTCCTGGGGTCGAGGTCGAGGTCACGGTATTGCCTATATCCAAGAAAATGGAGGCTGCCAGGAAGATGGAGAGGGATTCGAATGGGCCTCACCATTGAAAAGGGATGAGAACCTCTTAAGAGAAAGAGGCTAGGATACAACCTTGAGATATGCGGGTTAGCACCTCGAAGGCACGGGAGCCACAGGAAGCCCCCGTCTTATAGCGGTTGGTGTTTGTCACATAGCGAGAGAAGTGGCGATGGGCCTGGCATTGATTCATATTACGTTGGGTCAATGTTGTTCGGAGTGAGATGAAAAAGCGTGAAGCGGCGGGCCGGTTCTCATGTACATCTCCCGACTCGGCGAAACTCAAAATGACCAATCTAACCCCACCAACCCAGAGTGTGCTCCGGACCTGGTCCCCGCAACGCCGAAACTATGGGACCAGAAGTGGGCTATCTTGGCAAGGACTACGAAGTAGAAACCGCACTCTGTCTAAATCCTGCTTCGTACTCCTAAACAGTCGGACAGCGGAGAGGGTTATGGATGTCAGCAAGACTCTAAGATATGAGACTGCAGTTATATCAAAACTGTCATACCTTGAAGGGGGGATGCGAATGGGGAACGAACTATGAATCGAAGAGGAGAGCGGGACACATGTTTCGGAGGCTGCAAAGTTACTGAGCTTAATTCTTTTCCTTAAACGACCTCCTTCCCTTTTATAACAGCGTCATGGACTGGAAAGAGGGGGAAATGCGTCGTTGAGAGAAACAAATGTCAAGATTGGTCTTGGCAACAGCCAAGAAGCAAGGTTCTTTCTTGGATTCAACATTCGAAGACGTCGCAATGCCTTCGTTTTTCATGATGACTAAGCGCGGATGAGGAATTTAAGTATATATAACAAGCCGGACATCCTGGGACACTTGGGGTTCTTCCGGGCCTGCAGGAACAGCGGCGGCGGATTCCCTTCTTTGGATGCTTCAATTGGATTATCATTAGAAAAGCAATTCCAAGACAAACTCCAGAAGAATACCAATTTAACTCGAAACCTTCTCTCCCAAATCAAGGAACGGAGAGTATAAACGAGCAATACCACACAAGTTCAAAACGTCACGATTCCGTGTCTATCATGTCAGTAGCTCGAAACACTGTGCTGGGCAAGTTGCATCAGAACACCATCAGGACAGCACTCTTGACATATAAGAGCCCCCAGCAGCACCAGCAGCATCAGCAGCGACTCTGTTACTCCGTCCTGACGAAACGACACGAAGCTCGATTGCCGACGCGACGATTCGAAAACATGGCTACGACCAAAGTGGATTACTCGACGCTGAAGACTCCGGAGTTGTGCTACGCCGACTTCTGCTTGCTTCCGGTATGGGGAAACTGGACCTTGGGGTTTGGCGTGCTTGGTTGGCGGTTCTATGAACTTTGTTCTTCTCGCTAACTGATGAGTTTGGTGTTGCTCAGCTTGGAACGGGCTCGCCCTCTGTTTCGAGGGAGATTGCGGATGTGCAGAAGCTCATTCGTTCGAGTGGGTTGAAGTATTGCATGCACTCTGCCGGCACAACTGTTGGTATGTTATCTGGTTCTTTTTATCGTGCCGGCGGATCTGAACGGAAGAAAGAAAGAAAGAAAGAAAAGGATAGAAAAAATGGCTAACAATTGATGTCTTTTTTCCAGAGGGTTCCTGGGATGAGGTTATGAACATCATCGGCAAGGCTCACGCCCTCGTTCACCAGGCCGGTGTTAGCCGCATCCAGACCTCGATGCGTGTTGGATCTCGGTGAGTACTGGCTCTTACATGAGATCTTGGAGTAAATTGGAAGTTGGGCTGACCTCCTTTGACAGGACGGACAAGATCCAGCATTTCGAGGACAAGGTAAACAAGGTCGAGGAGATTTTGGCCAAGGAGAAGTGATGAGCGGGGAGTACCTCAGTAGTTGAGGACAAAGTTGTCGTGATTGTTGAGGAGTGGATCTCGAGGAGTTCATAGTGTTATGTTATTATTAGTGGGATTGGGGAGTTTGCTTTAGCTTCGGTCCCCCCCCCCCCCAGATTAAGCCAACGCTACACTCGTCGGACAATGACAGGTAGAATTCTGTCTGCAGGGGCTGCTGGTACTGGCTTCGGTAGGAACGAGAACCAAAGAAAAGTAATGGATTGTTCTCTGGAGAAGAATGCATGGGATTGTAATATCGTGAACAGTCTTTAAGGAAATGAAGTAGTTGCAACTAAACTCTAGCATGTAGGTGTTCGAAGTATTATGGCTCAATGTTAGTTCTCAAGTGATGCAATTGACGGGTCAATTGATCAATTCCATAATAATTCGTTCCCAAGTGTCAGGAAGTCCAGGAGCCCAGGGTTAAACGTGGACGCTTCTGTGCACAGACCAGGGTTGCAGATTAGTTTCCAGATTAAGCAGGCGAGCAAGCTCACCCTCGCCCTCGCACTCGCACTGGAACCTCAAGCTGTTGCTTTTTTCCATCCTATTTCTGCGCACTTCCGTCGGCCCGCCCCCTTAAAAGCCAACATTGAACTCTCCCGAACTTCTTCAACGCTCGCCCCGAACGCGTTCACACAACCCCCCCTCGACCATGGCGAGTTTTCTGGATAACCTCCGGGGCAAGTCCTCTGAGGATGCGGTCCCCAACGCCGACTCTGGTATGTAGACACGTCTTTCGAAGCCCTCTTCGGCGGACCCAGCGAGCCCGAGCTCATGAAGGCCGCCATTAG
>JUDQ01000048.1:0-95473 GCA_000812075.1 Scedosporium aurantiacum
TTTTTTTTTTTTTTTTTTTTTTTTTTTTTTTTTTTTTTTTTTTTTTTTTTTTTTTCTCTGCTAGAAGATGTTTCAAAACAGAGTGTGAAGGGGCGGGGTGGGCTGCGGTTGGGGTTGGGGGCGAGAGTGTTAGAGCCCGGGAAATGTTTACTGCGTAAGGTCGGTGAGAAGTGCCGGATGCAGCTGGTACGGGTGGACTCTCCGCGCAGGCGCACTTGGCAGGCTGTTCCCGTGGAAGATCCCAAGCAAAGAGTCAAAACGGGAAAGGTCAATAGTTTATGGCCTTACTCTCGGCGGAACCCAAGACATGTGGGAAACGTTCTGTTGTTTCCCTGTCCATAAGGAAGGGGGTGGCACGCCAGTGGGCAAAAGATTGGGCCATCGTCCTGCGTCCCCCCTGTGAATAGTAGAACTTCTACACTCACACTCGTACACCAGCTACCTCGGTATACTGAGGCGAACTCTGTAGCCAAACCCTGTTCTTAATGTTCGTTCAATGATAAGCCTGGAAGACAATGATGTTGGTGATATAGGGGGGTGTGGGGACTGCTTTTGTTGGCGTGATATGTGGGTGCTAAGGTGCTAATGTCTCAGGAGAGAGTTCGCGTAATAGGATGAGGAAGGCGGAGGCGGGACTAATGCGGGGACTGAGGACATCGTGAGCGAGCGGGGAGGGTGTTGGAATAAGAGAAGGGCGGGGGGGACGGAAGAGGAGATTTTTGACTGAAATTGATGTGTACATATACACCGAGCACGGATACACGAGGGCCTTGACAGAGGGTTCGATGGGTGGAGAAAGGGCAGCCAGAAAGAAGCCAAGATTGGTTCTTATGGAGTTGGGGTACACCCCATTGTGTTCGAGGAACCGGTCAGGATAGGGTGGTTGGATGGATTGCGGGTCGGTAATTGTGGATGGGCGGACGGGCAGAGATGTATTGCGGTAATATGTTGGGGAAATATAGAAATTATGGACGGGCCAGAACTCCGTCGTGATGATGGTTGGTTGAAAGGGCTGAGGGAGAGGGGAGGGAGGGTGTGTCGCGTCGCGATATGTGTATGGCATCCAGGTCAGCCAAACTCTGTCCATGAGCCATCCATCCTCAAATGGGATGAGTCCCGGAGTGGCCACGCTAGAATGCGGCGACACGGGTACAGCAATTAACATGTGAAGACTATAGGGAGGGGAGGGTGTCGCCACAGCGAAAGGCCCCAAGGCTAAGAGAGGAGGAGGGGGGTGGTGAGTTGCTCTTCCCTTCTGGAGAAGGGGAAAAACCTGCTTGGGAACGTTCATGGACTAGGCGCAAAGCGGAGGCATGACCGTCATGCGTTGACACGTAGACCCGTGTCCTCTTGGTCTCGATATTGTATTGTCGAGGACTTCGACGATACGAGCGTGGCGTCGCACGAGCGTGGCGTCGCATGTGGAGTATCGAATCCGTAAGAGAAGGGATATAATATAATATCGACGAGTATATGAGACTATATGAGGTGCCGGAAAAGGGACTCGAAGTGTAATGAGTCTAAACAGAGGACAGAACTGGTGATCAGAATTGGCTAACCACTTAGTGCTCATTCTCCGCATCAGGATAAGTCTGTTTTTCTCGCCCCTTCGTGCCGGACTATCTCCAACCGTGGATGAAGGCTCGCCAAGGGGACCTGCTCAGAGGATCCATCCCTCTGCCATGTAACGTCCAGGGTCTTCCCGGGGTATTCGAAGGGCCTCCTCCTCTATTATAGGCTGAAGAAATAACTGTGATGGTATATCTTCTGGGGAACCTTGAAGGTTTGTGCTTGTGCGAGGTTGTGGTTGTCCTGGGAAGGGGATATTGGTGGGATGGGCCGTCGCGGTTTGCGCGACAAGGTTTGAGTAAGAGTGGGAGGAGGAACCTGAATCGGATGACACTGGTAGTGCGACATTGGCATGTGGAGAACATGAAGAATGGTTCCTATACCATCACGAACACGAACGGGCAAGATCATGAAATCTGGTTTGGGCAATGAGATGGAACAATCTTGAGTTGGCAGGCTCGGTCAAGCTCAAACGTCCTCGGCCAGAAAGAAGGGGGAGAAGTGACGAGTCAAAATAAAACCACCGCACTACTATGAGAGTGACATATTCGACAATGTCTGTCTGGGTATTAGCACTAGTATCATCCAGTATCTTGATAAAATTGAGTTATAGATATGGGGACAGACTACCAGTTGATACGGCAGACTTGGGCCATTTGTCGGTCGAGCAGACCCTCCAGTCAGGTTGTGGTTCGCAGGTGCCGGGAACCAGACTTTGGAGGTCATGCAGAGGCTCTCATTTGACAGATTGGGACATTAGCTGATGATAGCTTGAAGTCCCCGAAAATTGAGCCGCGTCCAGAGCCATAAGCGTGCCAAAAACTCATTCCTGCCCCGCCGTCGATATTCTCCTCTCTCTATTTTTCCCTCCCTCCGACCTGTTTTCCGGGCTCGTTCCGGGCCCAAACAACAGCAATAATGAATCGAGAAGGGCTTAGGACCAGACTCTTTAGGCCAATTCCCGGAAAACAAAAGCTAAGCGAAGGCCCTGGAAGCTGGGAGGATCGGCACCAGCCGGCTTTCACAAACAATTCGCCTCTTCTTTTTCCAATTCATCCGGCGAAAGGATAAGACGGGATTTCTGGGCCGGCGTCGGTCTCAAACCCGTTTCTTCGCCTCGACTGCAGAGCGAAGAAGGGGTGAGTTCCTGGTTTTGGCTCGGCGGTCTCCTGGAATTTCAAAGATGAGGCCTTGAGCTCAGAAGCTTGGTCTCTCTATGCCGTTGCCTCTGCCTTTGACAATACCCCCTCCCCAATTTCGGATGTTGATCTGAATACCGGCTGTGGCATTGAAAGTAGGACTGACCACTCTAGGTGGAATTTCTCCGAACATCATGTCGTCCATCGTCCATCGTCCATCGTCCATCAGTCCTCAGGGGTTGAAGTTAAAGTTGAGGCGTGTTGCCAAATTGGGAATTCCAAGTTTGACATTTCGAGCTGCTTCAGGTTGCTTAGTCATCCATCCTGGTCACGTCTGGTAGTCGCACTCGATCGTCCCTTCTTCCACTTCTCAGGCTGGCGCTGTCTCTTAAAACTGTCAATCCTCCTGATCGCAGATCACAGCATGACAGCCAAGGCCCTCATCTACACTTTTTTGTGGCCCTCGCCTCCCCCGTCATACTTCTATTCGAACTCTTATCCTCCGGAATCACGGGAAACCGGGGTGACCATATGAAGTACATGTTGTCGGTCCCTGCATGACCTGGGGGGCCAGAGGCGTTCGCTTGCTGGTCCCGGTATCGATCCCTTCTCCAGAACTGGTTCACCGGCATTGGAAATGCATTCCAAATCTCTTTGACTTGGATGACTTCAAATCGTGAAAGTCGGCGAACTTGCGACGCTCCTCGGCTGAATTTGTACAGCAGAGACAGGGGAGCAAGAAGATCGGATGCCACGATACTGAACACAACCTATTTTACTTGGGATACTTGGAATAAACGGTTTCGAACTCAACCTCTTCCCATTTTAGTTATGATATTATTAAATAACGGAAGTCCAGAACTGCAACTCAGTCCCGGTAGAGAAGTGAAGTAACCGGCATAACAAAACAAAACAGAAACAGCTAGGTATACACAAGAATGCTCTGCATCACCAGCACGGCAATTGCTCATCAGGTCCCCAAACCAAGATCAACTCCTTCCAGGATTCATGGGCTCCGTCTGTCTACCTAGAATCCGCCGCCCGATAATATTAACACCCTCTTCCAAAATCAAAATGGACAAGCAATACAACACCATTTCCGCATAAGTATGTGAGACAACAGCCAACCCTCTCCCTCCACACACACACACACCCCATTCGAGTCATCGACTTCGTCTTATTTTTCTTCTCATTATTGATCCCCCTTCCCGCCATTACATGGTGCACGTTTCATCTCCATTCTCAAGTACCGTTGCTAGAGGGATACACACTGGACGCTTCCTGATGGTGTTGACCAGGATCAGGGCAGATGAGACGGTGAGGGAATGCATGTCACCGACGTAGACAATGAAGCACACCCGATTTTGGCTATCATGTGTCGTCGATTGAGGGCGTCTAAACAGCTACTGTAGCCGTACTGTCTCCGGGGGCCGCCACTGGATCAGGAGTGGCCACTGGATCAGGAGTGGCCACTGGATCAGGAGTAGCCACTGGGTCAGCGATAGCTGTAGGGTCAGAAGCGGCCGCGGGATCAGAGACAGGATCAGAGGCAGCCGCAGGGTCAGAGGTAGCCACGGGCGGGTCAACGGAAGCTGTAGGATCAGAGGTAGCTGGAGCGCCACAAGCAGCAACATTGCCGAAAGAATGGCCGAACAAGCAGTAGTATCCACCCATGTCGTAAGCCCAGTTCAGCGAGTTGAACTCGACATCCCAGCGCTTCATCTGCCACAGGTCATTATTCTTGACGGCCTTGATGACGCTGATTCCCCGCGCCGGTCGGCCGGCACCGAAGGTGGCCTCCCAGATGAGGACAATCTTGCTACAGGTGAAGATGGGATCACCCTGAAGGACGATGACCGGCTCAGGTAGTGCCGGGTTGCTCTGGGAGGCGATGAAGGCCGCCTTGTCGAAAGTCACCGCGTCGAAGGGTTTGCCGATAAAGGTGTTGATGGACTGACTGACGTCCTCGAAGTCATCTGTGAGGTACTTCTCTGCGTCGGCGGCGTCAAAAGCGCCGATGAGCCTCTTGTATACGTCGGCGAGTTCGGTCGCGTCGCTCTTGGTCAAGCAGTCGCACTTATCTTTGTCGCCCTTGCCACCTCTCTTCACTTGGGGAGAAGCGACGGCACTGCCGATGAGGCCAAGGATGGCCAAGCTGGAGAGACTGGAGAAACGCATGATTGCAGTTGGTGATCGATGCGTGTGCGTGTATTTGGCTACCATATTGTAAGCCTAGCCCCGTTGTGTACCTCCATCGCCACTGTCCTTCTCGGGTTCACTTACAATAGTGTAATAGAGAATATAAATTGGTATTTATAACCTGAGAAAGGAACGTGACTGTGGCTGCAGAAAAACGAGTGAATGTGGGCAAAAGAAGTCAACGAATGAATGTGGAAAAGAGTGAAGCGAGAAGTGCAATTTGTTGTGCTGAGTGGACTATCTATATATCCTTCCTGGTCGTCTTCGATTAATGACTGACGAACAGCAACAAGTCCATCAGCCCGAGCGAGATGGAGGTGACCCCTATTAATTCCAAGATATCTCATCACACACAAATGCTACGGTCTCGGTTGAGAGACACTTTCGGACTTGCTTTTCTTCCTTCCACTCAGACCTCAACGGTGACGCAGGCAGCCCAAGGTGGCGGCGGCCAACCCTCAAGCTCCAGGATGGATGATTTCATTCCCCGACAGACAAGAGACATCATAATTTCCCAGCCAGTGACACAAAACATTCTCCAGACTCAGCCGCAGGAACTTCTATTTTTCCCCCCTCCCCTTGGACCCGTGTTGTACAAATCCAATACATTTCACCTCATCTTTGTTTTCTTCTCATTTTACTTACTTATTCTGGCAGGGGACATCTCACAATACGAGAACTGATGCCAACGCCACAGCTGAAGGGAAAAAAAAAAGAGAACGGGAGGTTCATTGGACCGCTCCGGACATCGTTGGCACGCGTCGGGGGAAACAGGCAGAACATGGAGCCCGCCAAGATGTGTCCCGAGAGGTGTCAATTCGTAATTCCACTCACTTTCTCGCCCAGTGACGCCTCGGGCCGCAGCTTTCGGGCTCCCGTAAAGGGGTCCTGAACAAATCTTCCGGACGCCTCGCCATCATCTGAAGAGCAGGTTTTAGGGACCCTTATTAGACCCTTCATCGGAAAGGAATATGTACACAGCGACAATTCTCCTATGATCATATAATCGTCCAGCACGGCGAAGTAGCACAGATTCAACTCGCTGCGTTCTGGGAAGGCCCCGAGAAAATGAATTGAACGTGTGGGTCGGAAAAGGATACAGACCGCTGTGCGACCTTGATATGCACATCCGACGTTGGGCAGACAGCCTCCTCTCTGACTCTTCCCGCAGGCGGAATGTCGATCTTCATGGGAAGTCCGGCACTAATTTACAAATCTAAAACGGCGCGGACGAACTGCGAGAATAGTGCTCTGATCACTATCTGCGCACTAGCGGAAGTTGTTCGCTCTTGCATTGCGGAGAGAAGAAGCGCAAACCCCCCCGGGACTAGAGATGTCAGATCCGATTTTAACATGCACCGTTGGCGGTGTACCTGAACATCACCTGTGGAGAAAGTTCTCCGGAGAGGCGTGTGATCCATCTGTGCTGCAAAATATAGTAGGTGACATAACATTCTTTGCGCTCCTAGCCCTTCCCCATGCATCCGCCTGTAGCTAGCTGCAGCAGAACTCTCACTAACTCGTATAAGCAACGTTCATGCAGCCTGTCAAGCTTAGTGTGCGTCTTTTAGGTTACGGGTAATGGAGGCCAAGAGTGTGGTCCCGATGGGACTGTGGAGATGAGATGGAGGTGGAAATCAGATGAGGTCGGTGAGATGATGCATTAGGGCCAGCGTCCAGGTAGTGTACAATGTAATACCCAGTATACTGTTGCTGTAGTGCTTCTGCACTCTCCGGACTTTCCTGGACCGAGCAGATCCGGCCTTGCTATCTCAGTATCTGCAATGCACAGGGCAGGATCATGTCTCCGTACAGATCTCAGCTCTCAGTTCTAAAAACAAAGACTGATATTCAGGTTCGGATGACGTTGCTACTGTGTGGTGTCTCTCGCAACGACATTTTGGTCGCTATGTCTCACCTCCTCTTCTGGGACTGGTATCAAGAAGGACACAGGGATAAGCAACGAGAGCAAGAGAGAGAGGGAGACAGGGAAGAGAGACACATCTGAAGTATTGGCATCAAATTCATTCGCAATGCTACGAGCAACGCAATGGAGCAATTTTGCGATCAACGTTGCCGATTTTCCCGGGTTTTCGGGTACCAAAATAGGATATCGAAAAAAAATCTCAAGACCAGTGACTTTGAAGATTGTAACCCAGAGATGACGCCCGAGGTCAACCATGTCTCTCCGTTATGGCTTATTCGCAAGAGAGAAGAGGTCACTAGCCCCGTTTAAGAGGACATATGGATCGGAGGGTATCATGGGGAGACCCCGACTCAGCCGCGAGGATCAGTAGTCTTTCACTGCCACTATCCGGATTTTCCCAAAAAGGTTATCTGATTTTACTTGAGACCATGTCTCGCCTCGAGTGGCCAACGAGCATGGGGATTTTTATTTATTATTCTTTTCCAAGATCTCAAAATGCTGCCGTTTTTTTTCTTCAGAGTGAGACCAGCACTGTTCTAGTTCTGAATCCACGTTGCCATCCTTCTCGCCGTCTCCCATGTGTCCCTGCATCTCGTTTTCCTTTTTCCTCCCTCTTTACTTCTTTTTATTCCTTATTTTCTTGAGATTGCTAGCCCAGATTCCAAGGCTGGAAGAAACTGCTTCTGGTTCATGTTCTCTAAACCCTACCAAACCCACTGAGTGACATTCCAGCCAAGACTTGAGAGCACCATGTCAAGCTTGATATGTTCCGACGAGTTCTCAGAAAAGTCCACTTCGCTGCAGGGAGTTTGTGTTTTGGTCTCAAAGAAGGCGTTGCATATCTCTATATACTCTGAAATATAGAACGCAATTTCCACAAGTTTATCACTCGTTGCAGAGAGGGAGGATAGGATTCACCTAAGAAATTCCAACAGTATCGCGCACCATGGTCCCAACAATCTCCTCACAAGCAAAGTAGCAAGACATCGCATCGCCAGGCTGTATGTCGCACCCAAATACTATTTCCGTACGCTTATTCTTCCCATCCTGCAGCTTCTGGATCCCGCCCCGCCAGAAGAATACGAGCCTTCTGTCAGACTTCCTCTCAGCCCAAAACACCACCCTGACCCTGAGCGCTCTCCATTTCGGGACTTCGGCATTCTCGAAGCACAGCGTTACCTTGACTACCGCCATGCGGTCATCTTCTTGCATTCGTCCAACCTGCGTCACCTTCATGCCCAAAATTGGGAACTGCTTCATCTTAGCCATCATACCTACCCCGAATGGCGGGTTTCGGCTCAAGACCCTCTCGATGTTCCAAGACTCCATCCGTGCCAGCGCCTTGGTCGTCGTGATTCCCGCCTTCTCCAGCTTCTCCGCCAACTTGGGCCCGATTCCCGCAACTTGTAGTATCTCCTTCCGCTCCTCATCCCAAACCCCGGCCTCAAGAGCCCTCAAAATGTCCAGCCCATTTCCGACCCCAACCCCGTCCCTCTTCAACCCCATCATGTCAATCACGCACCTAATAATCCTATTCAGCACCTTAAACACCTCCTTCTTCTCCGCCATTAACTCTCTCCTTCTCCCTTTGTTGATCTTGCCAGGCCACTCACCACCGCTTAGTTGCATCTGCACCAGAAGAAAGACCTTTTGCCAGGCGGCCACCGGAGACCCGGCTGCTACGGGCCATCGCACGTCCTTTGAGCCGTTGATGGCTCGGAAGAATGCCCGCTCTTCGGCTAGCATCGAGTGGCGCCGCAGCTCTGGGGCTTGTGATGCGGCCTCGAGAATTCTCCTCTGTGAGGGTTGCGAGGGCAGCGTCAAGAGGTGTGCCAGTGTTTCCGGCGTCAATGTGTACCTGTGCCGAAGAGGAACGAACTCATCGGGAATGTTGCCGCAATCTGGGCCCGATGATGGAGAGGATGAGGATTGGCCGTTACCTCCCACAAGCCCATTGTTATGGTGTGCCGCCATTTCCATGCTTTGTCTTAACAAAAACGGGGTAAGCTGATTCGTGTTTAGCGAAGAGTTATAATATCTGCGACTGAAAGGACACTAGGAAGCGAAGAGGTGTCTAGAGATATATTTCCCGCAGATACCTAAGCCCAAGTAAAGAGAGAGATGAGGGTGTAGGTCTTCTCGGCGATGGACGGAAAGGAGACGAATCAATGCATCTGTGTGCCCTGTTGTACCCAGACTCCTCATATCACATGCAGACTTACACGCAAATTCTCAGAGTCTGGAATGGAAGGAGCCAAGGTGAGTAAAGATGCAATCCCCTGCCCAAGCTTCTCGAGTCCTCCTTCCCGTTGTCGAAGAAATGCTAGTGCTCAGGCTAGTTCCTGCCCCCGCGACTGACGCCGTGACGCCGTGACGCCATGATGCCTTCCCGCCTTCCCCCACCTCCGTTCCACTTCGCCCCTTCCCTGGACAATAGAGCTCGCGTCGCCTGTCTGCCTCAAGTCTAATGTCAGGATCGGCTCCGTTGTATTACTGCGACTTTGACACTTGAACCCAGAGCCGTGAGATTCATTGATTATAGTCTACGTCCATGTTACTCGCCCGTTGAGTATATCGAGGCCGATTTAACAGTGGAGAAGGCCGTATTTAATAGAGGATTGATGTAATACATTGCAGCTCTTTATACGTTATATCATTCCCCTTCAGGTTCTCATTTCTAACTTTGCTTAATACGGAAAACACTTCCACTTAATTTGAGACACTTTGTGACACCTAGACCGGAATAAAACGTAACTTTCAATAAGTGTGTGTGTAGAAAAGAAAAGCGTAGGTAGACGAGAAAAGGGCATCAAACTAGCTCGGGCCTTGTCTGCCGAGCGATGAACAGCGACTCAGTAGCAAGGCTGTAAAAACGAGCACAATTTTGGGTATCTCCCTTCAGAGTCTTTAAGTTGGCCGGTAACCCTTCCATTCCATTCGGAATCCTGAAACCGCCGACTTGCCAGGTTTAGAAGGGCTTGCACAAGTCGCTGATCCAGTCGAGCCAGCTGCCATCAGAGTTGTCTTCATCCTTCTTGTCTTCTCCATCCTTACCATCCTTACCATTCCCGCTCTCGACGACTCCGACATCCTTCCAGGCATTCTCGACAATATTCGCCGCATCTTCGCCAAAGGCCGTCTTTGCAGAGCTAATGGTCGCGTTTGCAAACTCGAGAAAGTTGCACTGCGGGGACAAGTTAGCTTTGGTCATGGTGATCCACTAGATCTTTCCAGCCTTTTCCCACGAAAATCCACCGAATGCCTTGGCAGCGAGGTAAAAGGCTTTGTTGGGGATGCCCGAGTAGATATGGACGCCGCCATTGTCTTCAAACGTTGACTCGTAATGCTTGAAGTGATTCGGTTGCGGGTCTCTTCCCTGCGTTGAAGGTAAAAGGACTTGAGTTAGAGACAGAAATACTCCCAATATGAAATAAAAACAACACGCCGTACATATACTTACGAATCGCGGATCATTGTACGCAGTTCCTGGGGCTTTCATACTCCGAAGAGCAATTCCCTTGACTCCCGGCGCGATACAGCCCTCGCCAATGAGCCAGTCGGCAGCCTCGACATCCGTTTTCTCGACAAACTGCTTCACCATGATGCCGAACACATCCGATACGTGCTCGTTCAAAGCACCGCTCTGGCCATAATAAAGAAGGGGCGTCGTGTTCTCGGTGACGGCGTGCGTGAGTTCATGGCCGATGACATCGACACAACCGGTGAAGTTGCTCAGAAACTCATCTCCATCGCCAAATACTATTTGCATGCGGTCGGGGTCCCAGTCTATACACAAAAACGTTTGTCAATTATCTGGTCGGCCAAACGATTGACACACACACACACACACACACACACACACACACACACAACACATCCAGGAAAGTTGACGGCTTACACGCATTCTCGTAATTCTCTCCAAAGTGGACAGTGCTGATGATGTGCATATTATCATTGTCAACCGAGTTCCAGTTGAACAACTGTTTATACGTGCTCAGCACTTGCCCTACGTTGTCGTAGGCGTCGTTAACGGACTTGTCCTTTGCGGCCGGCTGGCCCTCGGCTCGAACGAGTTCTCCTGGGAGCTGGAGCTCCGCAAATGAGTTTTTGGCATCGTAAACAGCGCGGTAGAATGTCTGTTCTTTCCTGCTCTCATCTTCGGCCACGGCGGCCCTCTTTCGGCTGGACGAAGCCGTTCCTACACCCTCTTAGAAGCATGTTCATTTACCAAGTTGTTGTTTGTGTGTCTGAAGACGGGAGCCTTACCATCTTTACCCAAAGCCTTTTCATGAATTCCCTTCAAATGAGCTAGATCCCTCCTAGCACATTTTCGAACCCTCTCATCGACATCTTCCGAGTTGGCAATGTGTCGCAAGAGGTCGATCGGTACGATGCTGGGCTTGGAAAGTGATCGAGACGTCTTCCTGACCCCGGCATTCTCCGCGAGGACCTTGGATCTGTTGTGAAGGGAGTTGCTGATCTTGATTCGGCGGTTGAGAGTTGCTTCGGCTGCCTTCCTGATGGGCTCAGGATTCTGTTCGGATTCGGAAATGGAGCGGAGGAGGTAAGGCGGGACAACGTAGCAGCAGGGGTCGAACATTTTTGGACAGGGTCAACGAAGAATGGGCAACGATGAGAGTAGAAGCAATTTATAGAGACGTGTATCGATGAAGGCTGAGAGATTCGAGGTCAACTAGGGATAGGCTTTGAGGATTGAGAGATGAATGTTGGCAAGAGAATTGAAAAGGAAACCCGCCGCTTGGAAGCGATCTTTGTCCGAGAGACGAGTAAACATAACCAGTCCTTCCTGCTCAGCCTTAGCTTGTCCTCTGGCGGCAGTTTCCTATCCTATTCCTTGGCACCTCCATTGCTATCGCCATCTCTGTCGTGTGCAGTAGGATACATCTAGCTGCCGTGGGTCTATCTGTGGGGTGTCTTTCTCAAATGGGGGTGTCCTGATCGAGGTGTTCTCCACGTTCTGCCTAAGAGCTTCCCTGTTTAATTCAACTGACAAGTATAATAGGCTCCAAATGAGAAACGGTGCCTTGTTCCCTCCCTCTACCAGGTGCATAAGGTAACACATACAAAGGAGAGGAGGACAAGAAAGTAGAGACAGATCAGGTATAATAAGGAGGCATCACTAAACCTTTGTTATCTGCAGTTAAGCCAAGGCTTTCATGCTATTTTGATGGTAGGTATTGATATGTTGATTTGTATGGCTAAGACCGTTGAGAGCGTTGCAATGGGGGACTTGGGCCCCTGGAACATTGATAGTTATTGAAATAATGAATTGACTATTAAAACACAGCTCTTTCATGATAAAATCATACCCATCTTAAACACCAAGTTCCCCTCCAACAACCCCAAGTGCCTCCCCCAGCACCCCCAAAACAGCCTCATCCCCACACCTCCCAGCAACCCCAGCAGCTCCTACCAAAAGCGGATACACCCTCAACAAATGCTTCCTGTTTTCACTATCCACATTCGGCGTGTCGGGTATAGCCTCGCTCTCCGACTTGAGATCCGCCAACCTCCTCAGTATATGCAGCAACTCCCTTCGCTGCGAGAGCGGCTGCGGCATGCGGCCTCGGAGCGGTTGGTCCGCCACGTAGGCCCGGAGGACCAGAGCCGATCTCAAAATGAGGTACGGGGCGGCCGTTCGCGCAATGCGCACGTGGAGCGCAGAAGGCGCTTCCCTCGGACCGGCAGCGCCGTCGCGGGGGAACTTAGGCGTCGGCGGTTGGACGACGATGGAGGGCGTTGCCGCCGCGTCGTCGTGGGCGGAGATGAGCGAGAAGAGCTCGTCGAGGCAGACGTAGCTCATTCGTGTGCGCTTAGCTGGTAATGAGACGGCTGTGCGACCGTGGCGGGATTTGTGGAGTAGGGTTGCGAGTGCGTCTCCGCTGCTATTTGATAGAAGCTTGATTTCCTCGGGCGATGGTTGGTGGATGATGGATGTTCGGAAGAGGCTCTCTGCGAAGGCTTTCCGTGTCTTGTCTGGAATCACCTCCGCTCCGAGAGACGGGATGATGAGATCCCGAAGCTTCAGGAAGGACTCGACGTCGAACACCTCGTCTGCAGCAACATGGACCCCATCCTCGGGTGCTCGGTGACAATCGGCGCTGACAATGCCGTTGGAAATCTTGACAATCTCTTGCCAAATGTTTTGCACCATCTGGCTGGGGATGTTGTCGAGGTTCTTCAGCTGTGAAAGTGTGCCTTCTAAGATCGCCAAGGCCGTGCTGGTCGCAAGCCTCCATGACTGAACTGACCTCGTAACTATGGGGAAGCTGTACTTCAAAGTGATGGGTCGCGCGAGAGTATTGAGAGCCGAGACGTACGCGCCGCTCGTATAAATCTCTTCGTCCGTAGCATTGCTCAGTATGAGGCCCTGTAGAATTCCCATGCTTGTCTTGGACATTGCCACGAATGTTCGCTTTGGCGATGACTGTGCGGGCTTGTTAGGATCGATTTCAAACGCCATCGCGATGAACTCGGCGATCTTAGTGAGTACCACTGCCGGTACGCCTTGAAGGTTGACACGTATCCGGCGCACTGCCTCCAAGATCTTGGCTTGGAGCGGTGTCATGTACTCTATGTCGACGACGTAGGCGCCCGTTGTCGCGTACTGTGTTGATTCCCGAAGGAGCTTGAGCATGGTGTCGACCCTCTCAACGGTGAGATCAGTATCGATCAATCGATACACATCCTCCAGTGCTGAGACGTAGGCAAGAAGACAGTTTTGATTATCCTGCTTCGACTCGCCTTCCTCGTCGACTGCCACAGGAATGCCCCTGCTCCACAAGGCCCAAGAGAGATTGATGCTCTCTTTACTAAGTGTAGCCGTAGAGTTGTCTCGTGTCTGGGCTAGTATTTTACCCAGTGCATTGAAAACAGCCGTATTGATATCGAGAATCTGAAAGTCGAGTAGCTTTCCAAAGTGCCCAATCAGCTCTTTCCACAGCGAGTCGAAGGAAGGATGCTGCGTCAGGGCATCCAAATAGTTGGCAATGAGGGTTGAGATTCCGTTGAGAACGACCACTGCCGTCTCGTTCCACTCACCCCTATCTCGATCGTCCGCATCGTCGTCGTTCGCCGCCTCCAATTCCTCTTCGATGGAAGACAACAGCTTGAATAGAACCGACTTGATACATATTGACCATGCTTCGGAGCTAAGACGGTCCCCATAAGCGTCGAAAATTCGAAGCAAGGTTTGAATCGCGCCTAGGGAAGAAAGGTCAACGGTCAGTGCCATGTCTTCTTAACATTTCCTTTGGGGTTAATCCGAGACTCACTATTCCTTAGTTCGAGACGGGCATCAGCAGTTACTTTTGTAAGGCGAAGCAACAACAGCATCCACAATGCAGCATCCGATGCAGGCTGCTCAGGATCGGATGCCATTTCCGCCAAGTCGGCACCATTTCTTCCCTGCATTAGCTCTGAAGTAATCGACAGCGATTTGTTCTTCCCCGATAAGAAGTCCGAAAGAACCCAGAAAAAGGTGACGGTCTATCGTACGTTACGTTAGTAGGACCGCGAGACTACGAAAGAAATATAAATATAAGGGAGAGAGTGAATATACCGTCAATGCTATGTTTAAATCGTCACCCTGGGTGCAGAATTGGTAGAGCGTATCCACGAGCTTGAGGAAACACGAGTTGGGAAGTGCCGCCAAAAAGTCCGAGCAGATCAGCTCGAGAGAGTTGAACGACGGCCGAATCAACTTAGCCGACCTCGTCATGAGAACCGACTGTTGGGTTCCTCGACGTTCAGGAACGCCAAACTTCCTGTAGACGAAGATAGAGCCGATAATGTCAAACGCGATCGTCCAGCCACTGACCAGTGCTTCCCCGCAGTTCTCGAGCATACTCTTCAAACCATCGAGAATGATCTTGTGGATTTCGACATCCGTCCCGTGGTTAGCAACAGAGACATCTCGATCCTCTGCTTGGAGTGGAAGTAGCGCATCACGCAAGGCTTCCAGAAGTCTAAGCTGAACACCGGCTCGGGCGTCTTCCTCCAGAGTACCGGCTACATGCGCAGCCTCAAGCACAAGACGAACGAGAATCTCTGCTGCTCTGGTCCTCACGGATGCGTACATTCCAGCTGCGTTCAGTACCCTGATAAGTTCCGTTGTGAGCGGGGTCCAGCCGGAAATTTCCGGAGGGTATGACAGCAGCCTTTCAATATTGACAGTGGCGACGTCACCGAGCTTGCCCAGGGCTAACATATCTTCCTGCGTTGGGCCTGCCGTTGCCGGCGTCGAAATACTAAGAACGCGGCGATGCTGGCCGGCCCCAGGAGTCTTGAGCGTGTTACCAGTGGGAGGGGGCGATGTTTGAACAGTAGCAGAGCTTGGCGTCTCAGTCTGGCCACGCTCCAGCAGATTGCAAATAGCTTCAACCACTTCTACAAATGACCTGTTGGGGAAATCCACGGTGCTCTCGATAAGCCTGGAGACAGCCGTCTCAACAGCTCTAATTTCACCGCCAAAGTTGGAAAGCAGCGCGTGCGCCTCGTTTTCGGCTTGGGGGTCCTGGCCCTTGATAGCGGTAGGTATTCTCCCCGCCACCTTACCGGAAGAGAATAAGACAAAGTCTGCCTGCTGCAGGGTCTCCAGGATTATACTCCAAGAGCTTCCCAGGGTAGGTCCGAGCGCGATGCCCAGATTGAGCAAAGCTCTCAGACAAAGAAGATTGCGAGTGTTCAAGGCTCCTTGTGTGGGGTCCAAGGAGGGTTGGCGGCCTTTCTCCGCAGGCTGAGGATGCAACGTGAGACTTTCCCGGCTTAGAAGGCCCCTGGCATTGCTAAGAAGCCCACTCGCCGACTCCGGACCTGTAGGGGTGCTCGGCCGAGCTGCGCCCATGTTCAGGCATGCAGTGAATACATTAGGAGGCACAGCCGCCTTTCCGAGCGTCGTGAGGAATGCATCCCGAGGCGTATTGAGATGCAGAAGTCCAGCCACGTGGGCAAATTTTTGAAAGGCTCGGACAAGCCCGTGATAGTACTCCGAGTCGAGCGCGGCGTTGAGGAAGGTTGAACAAGTAGCCAGGATAGCCGGCCAACATTCGTCGATGATCGCAGCGCAGATTTTGACTTCCGCATATTGTGGATGATCTTCGTGGGTTAATGGGTTTATAGGAACAGGGTTCCTCTTGTAGGAGGGTGTTCGCTCTAATCCTTTCGACTCGACTTGCTCTTCCTTCGCCCCTGGTGCTGGAGACGCCCTACCGGTATCCTGCCTCGCGAGTTTCTTGCGGTTTCGTTCCCCGGGAACTGTTAAGGGCAAAATGAACTTGGCAAGTCCTTCTGAGAGTGATGAGATGCAAGCCAAAGTTAAGTTATAGATGTAGGATTCCGGGATCGCTGGTGGCTCTGTCTTGTCCAGCTGGTCGATGCATGGTACTCGAACGGAGCTCCATTGCGTACTGATCCCGGTATTTCCCCCCTCGGATGGACTAGATCCACTAATGATACCTGTAACTCCTCCTGACTCCAGCATAACATCCCCGGCAGTACCAACATATGGATTGGACACTGGAATGGTCGACTGATGACCAAGCCCGATCACGCTCGGCTTCTCCGTGCTCAGACGTACGAAAGTCGCCGTCAACGTTTTGAGGATATCTTTCTCGCCTTCCTTCATGTCATAGAGGTAAAATATGCGTCTCAGCAAGGTAGGTTCAGTGAATACTCCCCGAAAAACTTCCATACAGAGAGCTCTTCTCCAAAGCGGGACGTCCTGGTCAAGGAGCTGAGTAAGGATATCCAGAGCCTGCCCGCTTTCCGAGGGCAAGATGCTGATATGTCGGCGGAGAAGGGTGTAGAGGATACGGACCAAGCGAACGGATGTCGCGAAATTGGGCTTGTGGTTTAGAGCACTAATGATGAACGGCATCACCCTGGTCCGGAGGATGTGGGCCTGCTCTGGGTGAGTTAGGAATATAGCCGCATGATTCGTAAGAACTGATTCTATGAGTTCAAGGCCAAATGTTTGTGGAAGCCCTGTGAAGCGCAGATACTCTGGGCGTTGATTCTCTGTCATGAGGCAGAGGTCGTTGAAGACCTAAGCAAATGGCGTTAGTTGAAGCTCTTCCCTCGCGATGAGGCGCGTGACGAACTCTGAAGGCATCAAGGGCCGCAGTTCGAAGCTGAACTGTTCCATCTCCCGTCGGAGCCTCTCCAACAAAAGGCGTATCACCAGGTGATCCTGACACGGGCAGTTAGCAACTTATTTCAGGGTCAAGAGGGAAAGGGCCGGATTTCGCGGCCTTTCGCGCAAGGTTACCTACTGTCTTCAACCACAACCTTGTCAAACACAGATACAGCAAGCTGTTGTAGCGTGGCTGCCGATGTGTTATTCACAATCGCATTCTTGCTCGCCTGCAGAATGAAGCAGATGTTAAGCGCAGTGACAAGCATGTCACCTTTAACGTCCACGGAATAATTTTGGAGCAGCGACGGTAGCGCCTGCAGGATCTTTAACTGGACATCGAGACCCGCTGAGGAAGCCTCCCTGAGCGCCTCGAGTACTTGATTCAGTTTACCTCGAGGGAGTGCTTTGGCGACGATGAGGCGCTGGAGGCAGACGATGGCGATGCCAGTGAACTTGACATTTTTGGTGCCGCACGCGATGATGAATGGATTCACAAAGTTCGCGCGCTGGCTGAGTTCTTGAGAGGATTAAGTCATGTAAGTAAGTAGGAGTAGGCCAATATTTACGGGTGGAGGGGGATGGAGGGGCCGAGACGGCAAACGGCTCCCCAAAGTAGACTTACCAGCGGCTGTTTGAGCTTCTGTAGCACCCTTAATACTCCTCAACTCCTCCAACGACTTCTCAGCGGCCTTTGAGAGCTGTCAGTATCTCTCGTGTTGCAAATCGTGTTGTTTGGTAATTTAGTTTAAAAGGAGCATACCTGCCGAAGGTCATTATGCTTCCTCTTGCTCTCTTGGATGAGGTTGGCTAGTTCAGACGCCAATAGCTGAGTTGTCATCTTGTCCCAGCATCCGGGCCAGCGGCCATATTAGGTACCCCCTGGAGACCCCGGCACAGTCTAGCGGAAGAATAAAGTGAGCGTGCCTGTAACTAGGGGGAGAAAAAAAGTATTGAATTTATCGGTTCGTGACGAATTTCCATAAAATCCAGGGGGGGGTTCATGCGGTTGTTGGATGGAAGCCAACCTTGGTATGGTGCCTGGTGATGATGGAGATGAGACCGGCAGAATCACCGACCGCCTTCCCAATACGGAATAAGGACCAAGCTCCCAACGTTTTAAGCTCCCAGCTCAGCCGAAGTCGACTTTGAATCTGAGAGAAGACTAACCAGTTCCACGGAGCTGCTGCGAGAACGAAAACTACAAGATGGGAATTTGGTTGGCAGTGAATATTCTTAAGTAGCTCCCAATAATAGGGGAAGTTGAGATGTTATACACATAATGAGACACGGAGCTTCAGAGTGTTTCTAAAAATAAGGAGGAAAACAAAGGGGAAAAAAAAGAAGAAAGATGTTCCAACGCCGATGCTCCCTCTATCGTCAACCTGCTTCTCGATTCCCGACTTCATCTGTTCGTAATACTTCCTCAATGCTTAGCAGCCTGCTCAAACCCTTCCAGCATCGTGTCCTTCATCGACTTCTCCTCCTCCAGCTGCTGCTCCTCACCACCCTCATTCGACTGCAAATACTTCCTCGCCATAGTCTTCGCCTGAGCCTCTCCAACTTTACCATACACGCTAAGGCCCGTAGCAATCATGCCACCAATGTCACCAACGTTGCCGGGCACAACCACCGCCGTGCTCTCCTTAGCAAGCTTCGAGAACGCGTCCACGTACTTCTCGGCAACCGACAAGCTGACAGCGCCCCTCGCCGCCTCCTCACCCTCGGCAATACTCTTCGCAATCGCGTCGATACCCGCCGCCGTCGCCTTAGCCTTCATGAGAATCGCCTCGGCCTCACCAGACGCGCGGTTGATCTGCTCCGCCTTCAACGCCTCGGACGCCAGGATGACGCTCTGCTTCTTACCCTCGGCGATGTTGATGGCCGACTGCCGCTGACCCTCGGATTCGAGAATCTCGGCTCGCTTCGATCGCTCGGCGGTGACCTGGCGGTGCATGGCCTCGACGACGCCCGCGGGCGCGTGGATATCGCGGATCTCGTATCGGAGACAGGTGACGCCCCAGGCCTGCGCGGCTTCGTTGATCGCGGCGGTGATGTTGGTGTTCAGGGCCGCTCGCTCCTTGAGCACGTGGTCGAGAGTGAGCTGACCGATCTCGGATCGCATCGTGGTTTGGGCGAGTTGGGATATGGCGTATTCGGCATCTTCTACTCCGTAGCTGTATTTCTCTTTTTTTAGCCGGCGTTCCGAAAAATTGTCTGGGTTCCTCTATGTGCATGTGGCTTTCGGCCCCCCAACCGAGGTAAAGACTCACCTGGCCTTGTAGGCATCGAAAACCCTCGTATACAGCACACCATCAAGCTCGAGGGTCACGTTATCCGCCGTAATCGCACTCTGGCTAGGAATCTCAAGTGCCACTTCCTTCAAGGACTTAACATAGGCAATGCGGTCGAGAAACGGAATCAGAATCGCGAGACCGGGCTGGAGTATCCTGTTGAACTTTCCCATGCGCTCCACAATCCACGCCGTCTGCTGAGGCACGAATCGAACAATCGTATTGGCCGGCAACGAAGGTCGCTGGAAGTATGTCGCAGGAACGCCGCCAAGCGGTCCGCCCGGTCCGGGAGTTGCGAGGGCTCGCTGTGCTGTTGTGAGGAAGGTCCGCCGCGCCGCCAGCTGCAAAAATGGTTGCTGGGCCTGGCGCAGCGGCACCGACAGGGCAGCTCTGGTTAGTGCCGACGCCATATCGGATGCCGTTTGCTGGGTCTTCGGGGAGGAGGGGGATGAGGAGCTTTGGGAGGGGAGACGAAAGCTGGGGGAGATAGTATGACGTTTGGAGACAATGTGTTGATTTTTTTTATCCGAGCACGAGCTTCTGCCAAACAAATTCAATGACTGAACTGCATGATTGACTGACCTGACCCCTGCAGGCAGAGCTCAGCCTTACGTAAGGTTCTTTGTGAGCTTGGGCTTTGGTTGGGAACAAAGAACGCTTTCCAAGACTGTTCGTTTTGCCGCGGGAATTTCCAGGAATTAACCGAGTGCCCCGCGATAGGCAAGCCTGGCATGCGTCCGTCCAGCGCCCAAAGACATCTCTACATTGTATCACTGTTTTCCCCGCTGTCCTAGCCTCACTCACCCCTCCATTTTGTTAAAACCCGCGACACAACTCTCGTCAATTTTACCCCCCACCTCGCCACACATTTTACACCACTCTCCGGTGTCGCAGGAGAATACAGAAATGGCGGCCAAGGTTCCCAGGAACTTCAGGCTCCTTGAAGAGCTGGAGAAGGGCGAGAAGGGTCTCGGAGCAGGTATCGTGCCCATCCCCACTTCGAGATGACTCCCGTTGCTCGAACCCACCCCGATGGTTGGTGTCTTTTGGATCACGACACGCTGATAAGTCTTGTCCCGCGTTAGAGGCTTGCTCCTACGGTCTCGAGGATCCTGAGGACCTTCTCATGTCGAACTGGAATGGCACGATTCTCGGCCCCCCTCATGTACGGTTCAGCCTTATCATACCTGCTTACACCTCGCGCCGTTGGCCCAGGCATACTAACCTCCGTTCCTTTCTCGCCTTCCGCTAGAGTGTCCATGAGAACCGCATCTACTCCGTGAGAATGCACTGCGGCCCCGCTTACCCCGACGAGCCCCCTACGATTCAGTTCGTCAGCCAGATCAACCTCCCGTGCGTCAACCCCCGCAACGGCATTGTCGACCCAAAGCAACTCCCCTGCCTTGCGAATTGGCAGAGGAATCACACCATGGAGACTGTCCTAATAGAGTTGAGGAGGTATGTAACACGGCCGTTCGTCCCCGCCGACGACTGTGGCTTCCCTCAGAGAGGCACTAACACGGGCATTCGTACAGATACATGGCTTCTCCTACGAATAAGAAGATCCCGCAACCCCCCGAGGGCGCTGAGTATGAAAATTCTTAAATCATGTAAAGAGGGGGCCGGCGTTTATACATGGCTGGATGGAGCATGAGATATCGATATGTTTGCCTACGTAGTTATGACTTTTTTCTTTTTTCTTTTTTTTGTTCTTTTTTCTGGGGCCATCGTACTCTACAGCGCAAAGAACTAGATAAGTTTGCATTCCAGTAGTATCGTCTAAACAAACAAGAGCGAGGCCGCGAGAAGAGCCTCCGCGTGGTCTGTACGCGCGATTGAGGGTCATCCCTAGAAAGGTTCCCATCCCCAGTTACTTTAGCGTTTTAGTTCCACTTAAAGGCAAACATGATCCCAAGAAACGTGCACAAAGGGAACCCGGTGTATATATATATCTACATAGATTTATATCCGTGATCAAATCCGGTCGTTATCCATTACGGGTCGTTACAAGTGCCATGTCAGGGGGAGCTGCCCTAGCTCCAGAGTGAAGAAATCCTCCCCCAACGAAAAAATTTGCCCAACAAGTATTATAACAGAGGGAAGTTGTAAGTTGTCGACGGACTGCTGTGATGATAGTAACCCCAACCCAAAAATTCCCACCCTGGATATCATATGTGAAAGTTAAATAAATGGCACTCAAGAAAATTAATACAGCCAGTGTAAAAAGCCAAGCAAAGTTGGTTATTAGCTGAACGATCAGCCGTCATCTCCCCACCAAGGTGCCTCCATGCCAGTAGCCACCCCTCCTACGGCGCTCAGCCTTAGCGGCTTCCTCATGCTCTTAGGAATCGGGAATGAGAGGGGGAGTGTGGGGGACACAGGCGAATCTGGACGGGGGATACCGACACCACCAGTAATGTCATCTTCTGGGACAACACAGAGCGTCTCAGGAGCGCAGACTTCCTTGGGACTTAGTGACGAGGCCACAGGGAGAGTGTCTTCAGGTGTCGGGGGAGGCTTGTCGTCCGTATCGCGACCAGCGCCATGGCGTTCGCGGAAAGAATGCGCATCTTCGCTACCGTTGTCGAAATCCATAAAGTCGCTTAGATCGGGACTCGGCTCCTCATCGTCCTCAGTTCCACTAGCCCCTGGTTCGAGATAAAGCACGACGTGCTCTTGATTTGCCTGGACATGGCCATCATCGGACCGCGCTGGCTTGGGTGAGAGTTCGGTTGTGTGAAGCATTTGCGTGAAAGACTCTGGAGTTCCGGAGAGTGACTGGGTGCCGTAACAGCTCGAGGCGCGATGTTCGGGTATGACGGTACCCATTGACGACTTTGAGCCGTTCTTTTGGATGGCCCTCACGGCGGCCACATAAGCCGAATCTCGCACCCTGCGAGTTGAAGAGCGGCGGTCAAGTGCCTCGGTATAGGCCTCTTCCTCTTCCTCAAGCTCGGAGAGAGTAATGCCCCGCATTCGCGCACGCTTTATACGCAAGGCAGCAAGAAGCATCTCCTCCTGCTTGGTGACCGCCATAAGACGCGGATTAGATGAGCCGTCGGGTATGGAGGGTGGGCGGACGTAGAACTCTACAGAGTTCGGACTCACGGGTGGAGTCGGCTGGTCAAGGGAATGCACGGATGACATGCGTGTCAAAGCATGTGCCTCGAACTGTCTGCGTGCGCTATCATCTTGGACATGAGTCGAGGGGGCTGAGGCACCTCGCGTCTCTTGCACGGATTGGTGACTGGTTGAGGCGGCTGTAGAAGTGGACATCACGGACATACGTGAAGAGCGGATGGAGGAACTAGGGGTGGGAGATTTAGCGTGGTGCAAAGAGCTGGATCTCTTGGAGATGTCCGGCACTCTAGGAGGCGTGGATACGCTGGGAATGGTAAGATATGTGTGCTTCTGTGCGAAGGAGGCTCGCTTCCCAGACTTAGTGGACTTTCCGCTTGATTTGGATGCCACTGATCGACGTCTTTCGGCAAATGGTGTAAGGAAGTCATCCTCTTGCGGCAAACTTCCAGTGCTTTCCGCAACAGGAGCAGCTTTGGTACGCGAATCGATAAATGCGTCGTCCTCTGAATCAGAGGAGAGGGAGAGAATACTGGTTTGGTGTAGGTCCGAGTCGAACACACTTTGACTCGTCCGCTTAGACGCCTTCGATGTCCGCGTATGCCGACTAGAGACGCTAGTAGCGTATTCAATGTCCGACAGGATGGGAACTCTGCCCGGCGAGACCGCTTTATTGGGATCGAACTGATGGTTCGACACAAGTGATTTCGGTCGCCGCACTGGATGAGTGGTATTCTCTGCAGGGGACTCCCGAACTGGTTCCAGGACGGCTTCCCGGTCAAACTCCGGACCCATCACTTGCCGGAAGGACATTCGCTCGTAGTGTTCATACAGATGGTGCAGATCTACACCGCTCTTAACTTCCTTTTGAACAGGGGCCGGCTTGGGCGGCGGGGCTTTCCGTGAAGAGCGATGGGTGAGGTCATGGAGCTTCTCTCTAGTCGACTTCTTCGAGGCTACTGATGACAAAGTGGCTCGGGACGGCATTGGTGAGAGAGACATGACGGAGGGGGACTTGGCCGAGGAGGGCACAGATTCAGGAGAAACCATCAATCCTTGATTATGAGACGTCGGGGACCGTGGCTTCGAGATTAGATGCGTGAAGTCGAGTCGAGCCGGCTTCTTCTTCCGCTTGGGGGAAGACATTGTACCATCGATGTCCAGAATAGAATTCGCCTTGGCAGGGAGGCCCTTGGCCATCGCCGATGAGGAGGTTTGTTGCGATATTGATAGCGGGACTCGAGACTTGTCGTAGTATGACGTGACAGTAGAGGCCGACTGTCTCCGCGCGCGCAAGCTCGAAACTTCGGAAAGGTCGGAAGTTTCGTGGCCATTCATGTTTTGATGCCTCAATTCAGGGCGGGAGCCAACAGTTCTAAGGTGGGCGGGTACTGTTTCAGAGTCCGCTTCCCATTGAGATCGAGACCTCGAGGGGGCCTCGCTCCTAGCTCCAATGGTTCTCTCGCTCCGTCGATGGCGCAAGGTGCTCTCGGATACAGCGATGCTAATCCCGGAATTCGACGCATTGTCCCAGTGGCTTCCATTGTCAACATTTAGCCCGGAGCTTCCTAATATCTGTTGGGCCTTTGACCGGGGGATGGTCTCTAATTGTGGCGTTGTTGGAGTTGACCGCTGCTTGCGGCTTGGGAGAGGGAAGGAAAATTTCGATGTTCGGCCCATTGTTACAAGTTGGAAGCCGGGTCACGGGAGGAACAGAAGAGGAGCATCCCGGGTTCGGCGGAGGACGATATCATACGAGTGCACAACAGTTGGTCGGCAATATGTCGCGAGATGGAAGCTGGGCACCGGTTGCACACCACTTCAACATCAACACCGGGACTCCTAACACAGTTCCGCAAGAGAACCCCACCGATCCGATTGTAAATCAAGTCGCCGGGCACTCAAGAAAGACGTTGAGTGTTAGCACATGTGAAGAGGCATGGCCTGCGACGTAAACCGAGGTTTGAGTTATCGGCGATTCGAAGCTCTAAGGTTCGAAGACAAGCTCGACTGACTGGGAACCGACCGGCCAGACAAGTTTTAGGTGAGCTGTCAAGAGCGATTCCAGGCAAGTTCGTCCGTGTCTAAAAATCTGGGGCACATGGACCGCGGGAGGCTCGACAAATCTCGTGCAAGTGAACCTGTGGGGCGCTCAAGGTGGTTGTGCAACTCCTTTCTTGCGTTGGTTGTCTTCGCAGCTCAATGGTATGCGTTTTGGGGCCTGCACAAAGAATGCAAATCTTGGATGGCTTAGGAGGAGCGGAAGGAAAGGAAACCGGGATTCTCAAGTGGAGGGGGGTAGACACTTGGTAATATGTATGTATGAAGGAGAAGGAATGTACATAAGAGCACGATGTGGTGGGATGTGTGAAATATTAGGATATGGGAATGGGACCAGAGGTGGGTGGCCGTTATTATGAACAGACCCTGGATCCCCGTTTTTCGACACATGAACGACCAAAGACGGCACCACCTGTATCCACTTACACCCAGGATGGAGCGACCCTCCACGCATAGCAGTAGCGTACACTAGTGCCAAAATACTGCAGGCCATCTTTCATGGTATTATAGTGCAGATTAGTATTAGTACCCAGATGAGCTGAGTAAATCCACGCTTTGATGAGGTTCAGATGACTACGAAGTACGAAGTACTTCATGGAAATTACAATCCCCTGGAAGAGGAGTACACTACAACTACGAAGCAGAACGTCACACAACCCACTCCTGCCTCACACCCCTCAAGTATCCTTTCCAAACAAGCAAGGTACGAGGTACCTCGGTACGCATGTCCGTTCCAAGTGATCGGGGTACTTCTCCATTCGGAAACCACTTCGTAGAGGTTGGCTCTCCTCCACACTGACAGACGGGCTGCAGCTGGGAGGCTGAGGTACTACTTGGGATGACTGTTACCGATTCAACACTGTGCCTCGAACACATCGAACACCCCACTGCTCTTATTAATACTACTGGGGAAGGCTTGCCCAATGTCATTGCTGGGGTTGAGCCCACTAACTCCTCGCTCGAGCAGGAGCTCTCCACCAGACCACGGTTTACGAGGAAGGGTGGGCCAGAGAGACCCTTTCCATCAACCCTGGTCAGCAACCGCACCTGCCCCTAATGAAGAGGATCTTCCTACCCTTGGAGTACGAAGTAGGGGAAGTCGAACTTCGCAAGCGGTCAGATGGCATCACGATATGGCATCAAATCTGGTTTATTCAAAAAAGGAACTACAAGTAATAGTGTATGTACACGCGAATGTTTTCAAGGCGAAACCTCCCACAAGCTAATCCACGATGGTTTGTGTACTTCGCCTGGCGCGACAGATGAACAATATTGATACTCAGGACGTGGCTGGCACCTAATTTGTATGTTAGATGCAGTGTACAACAACAATTTTCCCCCCTCAAGGGTTTTGGGGCTACATCTCCGAGAACGAGGCAGACCCACAAGGGGGCCCTGGTTTGCTAGGGTCTTGACGATTCTCACTTGCAGGAGAAGTGTCTGGATCTTTGGTGATGACACGGCTGGAGAGGAAATGCTGCCCACATCCCTGGAAGAGATCATCACCAACCGCTTTCAGGCCGAGGAAGTGGTAGGGGCGGTGGAGGTGAAAAAGTGAAAATGCCGAGCTGTATCTAGCCCTGAAAGAGAGAGGTAGGGAAAAAATCGCAATGGTGCCCTAGTTTCTGCGCGATAATACCTCACTCGTGCTGAAGATATTTTCTCCGTTAACAGGAACATTCCTTCAACTGCGAATTGGTCGTCTAAGCCTGACCATCTTGACGGAGAGGGGCGGCGACCAAGTATTACTCCAATCGTGTCATGTTCCCAGATGGTGGAGCACATGGGAATCCAATGGGGCCTGTCTCATAAAACGGTGAGGCTATAATGCCCTGGGTATCCTGGTGAGAGACAGACTGTCAAATTACCAGTTAGGAGGGAATGGTACACTAGGGACGTTGGCGGATGATCGCCGAAAAGCGCCGCCGCCAGACCCACGAAGTTTAGGAATGAGAGCACTACATACAGCCACTACTTGAACATCTCCAGGTTCACTTGCATAGAGGGCTTGGCAATCGACTTGATAGTGCCGAAAAAACCATGAAACCTGCACCTGAATTGACCGAGATAGCCTCCTGTGAACCTCACTTGCGTTACTCTTGACAATAGCGGCAATGGCGATCATGCGTTTGTTTTTCATTTCTCTTTTTTATTCTTTTTTATTCTTTTTTATTCTTTTTTATTCTTTTTATTTTCCCCTCTGTCGCTCACTGCCGCGTTCGCGTTAATTTCCATGGATCAACTAGGTTGATCCGGTGGCTTATAATGGGCTGAGGATTTACACACATTTCGGCACCCGGGTCGAATCCTACCAAGGCCTCTCCGTCCGACCGATCTAGTTCGCATGATGCTATCTCCTCTCGGACCAGATGGCGTTGGTAGTGTGGGAACAAATTTACTAGCAGGGCAAACCATCATCAGAGGCATTTCATGCAGGAATTGCGTGAGTCCTTCGTACTACTGGTCCATGCTTGTTGACCCTTGGCCTCGGACGTAAATAATAGCGAGTTCGAATCGATTGATATGAAGAATTGAGGTAGGTCAATACTTCTGTCTGTCATCCAATGGGTGGGCGGTCGCGTCAAACATGCTAGCCTGCACACCCTTGATTGAGTCTCATCTTCCCGAGCTCAATCTTCTGTTTGATCTCAGCCTTTTGCCAACCCTTTACCAACGTACGAAATAGCTACCATCCTGCCATCCGCACACACAGACACAATGCCATGCGGCTTCGTGGGATGCCCGTTTACCTCTCTAATCTTTCTGGCCAGACAACCCATCCGCATCCACCAAACATCTCCTAGGATCGAGGGCACGAGGCAACTGGTAGTCCGGACCATCGCACCTTTAATTACACAATCCCATGTGGCCTCCTTGCTCTTCCCCAGTTTAGCAATTTACTAGTCGTCGTACTAGGCAAGGCTAATTATATACGAAGGATTACGAAGTAGGATTCGCCAATACTAAAAGAACTACGAAGTACGATGTATGTATGAAGTAATATATCCAATTGTTGGGCTCAATCACGTCTATCAGGAAAAGGAGGTGCTGTTTTATTGAGACGTTGTAGTGTGTGTGTGGTGTCCCGATTTGGCCTGGCAAGGGAACAAAGGAATGCCGACCGACAATGAAGTGCGCATCATTATTATTACGGCACCTCCGTTATTAGGGGAGTTTTTTCGTTCTTGTCACTCATTGGAATGCAACGAAACCACATGGCGTCCCCGGGCACCCACCTCGAATGAAGCATCAACCAATTTCAATCAATTGATGAACCGATTGTGACAGCGACAATGTTCGATCGACAAACCGCGGCTGGCGACGTCGAGTTGCCAGGCATCACGACCAAGAGCACGGAATCGCTGGCAGAAAAGTATCAAGAATCACATACTTCGTAATAAGAATTAACCTTCTCAGGCACGCGTGATGTTTCCATCGGTTCGACACCGACTCTTCCAAACCGCATCCTGATCCATGATATTGACTTGTCCCGCATCACGGACCTCCTCCGTAATAATTCGCTGCGCGTGCAATGTCGGACCATCCGTCACAAGACAATGGAATGTACATACTTCTTGCAAAGATCAAATCTGATGAAGACGGCCTAGTTATCTGCAGCTACGAGGTCAGACTAGCCACATTGTTGCAAGACAGTCTCAAAAAGGAAATCTCGAGACCCTCTGCTACGAGATATAACGCAGATCCACGAAAGGGTGAACATGTCCATTGCCCACATAGCCAATGCCACGCCTTCCTTCATCAGCAAACGCAGCCTGGCTAGCTCCGAAACGCAGTCGATTGATGCATTCATTGCATGAACATAGAATTACTCTCATCCCTTACATGTCGGGTTGGACGACGCTTGCTCAGTGGCCCATGCGCGCTCGCTCCCTTCCGTCGAAGTCCAGAGAATCTCAGACTCAATTTTGAGCTTCATCCATTGGCGGGCGGAAATTCTTCTGGACACGGCAGACCAGAACCTGGTAACACTCCGCAGTCGCATTTCTCCAACGCACCGCACACGTAGCAGTGCAGCGAAAAAAAAAAATCAATTCCACCAGCCTCCAAATTTGGGAGACAGCACAGGGGATCTACATCTCCGCTGCAACGTTGAGCTTGCAACGCCAGGCGAATGACAGCATTGATGGGAGGCAGAGAGACCCGTGCGAGAACGTTGATAATCCATCAATCCAGTTGAAGTGTTCAGGTTCAACAGTTATAATACCTACTTCGTAGGGAATCACATCGCACTCGATAAACTACCCTCGGACATTGCAAAACTGCTTATGGACTGAACAGCTGCAGCCGCACCAACAGCAACAATGTACATGTAGTGTAGTGTACCCGGCAGAAGGCATGATATCGGAGAGGCTAGCACTGACTCTCATCCAACCTCAAGGTGCCATCGAGTTTAGGCTCTCGACGCGGAACGGGTTAACGCCAGCGTGAGCATTGATGTGATGTTTCCTTCAAATCACGTCCGTGCCCCGCCTCTGCTCCCTCCCTTGCCGTGTCTGTTCCAGCTTCCAAACTCAAAATGTGGTTGTGTTCGAGGTTGGAAGAGGAATAGTTCTCGTCGACAACTTGGTAAATGCGGTGCAAGCTGCAAGCACGGCTCGGCAATGCTCTCTCTCTCTCTTTTTTTTTCTTTTTTTTCTCTTTCTTTTTTGTAGAGCATTCCTCCACGCACACCACATGCAAACGCACACACGCACGCACATGCACACATATTCTGGTTTATAACGCATTGTGCGCAGTTTCCGCAGTTGGCTCTATTAAAACTTGCAGCCGATGTTTCCTCGGACGTTTCATTCTCCAAGAACAACAGTTCGGACCCCCACACCACGCATCACTTGATACTTCGTGCGAAGTATTGAAAGCGAAGCAAGAAGAAAAAAAAATCCTTCTCTCACCATCGAACTCTTACCGGCAATATTAAGGGCCGATTCTGCTCAGGTGCTCGTCTGGCCAGCTCAGGAATCCCTACCCAGGCAGCTGCCAACACGATGATGGCGAGCGTTCGATAGTGTCGTTGCACGGCGATCATGATAAAAGAGTAGAACCGGGGTCTTCGTCCTGTCAAGCTGTGAGGCTGTCCAATAGGCTTCCGTATCGGCTGCTGTCAACCAATATTTGCGTCCCAGCCCTCAGGAAGCGGACGTTAGTGTCCCCCAGAATGACAAGGGGGTAGCAATCCAGATCTTCGGATTTCCAGCCTACACGAACGACGAAGCACACTAAGATCAAGGGTTAGCTCTTCCACTGTCGTAAGCAAGTATACTACACGACCAGTACTAGGCAACCTCGTGCTTCGCAGGAGCTCGGATGTTGCAATGGATCAATTGATAATATTTATCGAAATAAGGCCGGGAGCCTCCTAGCTCAGCGCTGATCAAATTTACGACATGGATGTTCATCAAGCTGGACTCCTTCGGACTAGCATGCCTTGTAGTACAATGCACGAAGTAACATGAGAGTAATTACCCCATATCAGCCTCCGAAGCACGCCGGATCTTCATTTGATACTTCGTATGAAGGCATTGTCTAGTATCCACAGTTCCACAAGTGCTGCAAGTCCCCGGACAGGTTGAAAAGGTAAAGGGAAAAAAAAGAAGGAAATAAAGACGAAGACCCCTCGTTTTCTCCACGTAAGATGTTTCTTTTCCCACGTGTCTAACACTTCGTAAAGTGCTTAAAAAGGGGGACGACAGGACAGCGCAGAGGTAAACGCCTCCTGGTCATCTCGCCAGGGACTCTTTGGGAAGTTCTGTCGAGGGGTCAACCTCGTGGTTGTGGCAGCACTAGTGGATCTGACGGTGGCCGCTATCACCAACTAACACGTTTCCGGTGAAGGAGGAAATTTGGAAGAAATATAAAGAATAAACTGTTTTTCATCCGATCCAGAGATCGGCAAGTTCCATCCTCTCAAGCCTAGCCAGCTCCTTTCTTAGTGCCTACACTAATCAGAAAAAGAAGGTTGATGATGGCGCAGGATAGCCCGGCGTCCCTAGATTTGCCGAGCGTTCCCTTCAAGAAATCGAGGGAAAAGCAAACTTTTTGAACGCGGCCGCGCCCGCGGTGATGCGAGGATGGGCAGAGGAACGGGCAGAGAAACTGCACCGGATTACACTACTGCCAGGGCGAGGCATTAGCTGTGCACTAGGCTCACCGTCCTCGTCCACAACATTGAGCAACCAGCCGACTTGGCAGTGCATGAGATCATCAAACCCGGGTTGTCACGGCGCGAAAAGTTTCTGTAATTTTACACTCACGGGATGAGATGCCAAAGTCGCCGGGCATTGGACTTTGACGTACGAAGTATGTACGAAGCACTAAGTACAAGGCAATTGATGAGTACTCTCGCCATCGACAGAGGTACGAAGTACCTCGGTACACTACAAAGCAACATCGAACCTACCGCCAACTACTTCATAATAGCTCCTGTAGCTTCGACCTGTCCCTGGGAAGCCAAGGAGGGGGAGACTGGTAAAGTACCCAGTATTCTCATACTGTCCCGCCAGGCCTTCTGAGCAAGAAGCAAGAACCCCCGCCTTCACTCCCCTTCACCGTCCGCGCCACTTCACCCAGTCCCGCCCTCCTGCATCTGCATCGATGCCTTCCAACCGTTCAAGATTGATGTTTCTTGTCTACACTACGATCTACAAAGCAGAGAACTTACGGCTCCCCCAGAATTAGCTCACCATAGTACTTCGTATTGTGCTATCTATCCACCAGAATTTGCCCCTGGAGGAGAGGCAAGCCGGTGCTCCAACATACCAAGCTGAACTTTAGCGAACAGTCGTCATTCCCCTGCGCTAGAACCGGCGCTATCATGATGCTAATACCTAGCAGCAATATTCCTTCGTACACGAGTGAGAAAAGAAGACTCATTGGGACAGAAACGTCTATGCTATAATTTAGCTCGAAATAGCTTCTAGCGCACATACCCCCATCCCTCTTCCCCAGCCCAGAGACATGCATAGATGCGCCGAGCGCTTTGGTCCCCTGTTTCTTGCTCCCTCCCTTTTCTCTCCACTCTTCCTTACCGCTTCCTTTTTACTCTGTTTCTTGCTCCCTCCCTTTTCTCTCCACTCTTCCTTACCGCTTCCTTTTTACTCTGTTTCTTGCGTCACCGATAGATTTGACCTGCATTAAACCTCAAGTGGGGAAGACGGGCTTTTGCGGTTTTGCGGTGAGCTCACGGCGGTGGGCCCACCCTTGTTGAGTGATCGAAGGAAGACCTGCAGAAAGGAGGAGGACCTTGTTTATGCGGAGTGACCACTTGGGCCGATGAAGTTTTCTAGATCTTTGGCCTCCAAGTATCACCATTTGAGGATGAATAGAGTTTTGTGTCGGGGGAACATGGCCCGCCAAAGAGAAGAGGAGGTGAGGGCACGGATGCGATGCCGTCCAGGTTTGCCTTGAACCGCCGTGGCTCGGTCACCCCATCCTGAGTGCGTGCGTGCCGGATAGGAAGATCGTGGACGGGAGCTTGGTTATATGAAGACACCTTCTTCGGGGGGTTGGATATGGAGTAGTTGGGGGTCATCTACTCACGGTGGGGTGTTAGGATGTTTTTTTTCGGATGATTTACAAAGTCGACCTCGCATGCGAAGTACGAATGGTTTCTTGGATGAGCTACCTAAGATGCCTTGGCGAGCGAAGATTCTATCAGCGCTAAAGATGAAAATTCTCATAACCGAGTTAGCATGCAACATCTATGAAAAAAGCCCAAACCCAATAAAATGGTCACGTCCATTTACCATTCTGCGGCTCATATCAGCCCAGATCCGCAGCTTCATGAAACTAAGTCTGCCCCAGAGCGAGCCGGACTTTTCAGGCAGACATCAAGAACACAAAGGATCATGGATATCCAAGTGTATTCATTCTTCGCTAATGCTCCATCCGAGAGTTCCCGTCTAATGATTGAATGCCATCACCCCATGTTTGTAGAGAGATATCCACTCCATACTCCATTGTCCTTTTGACATACTATGTGAATTTTTGTGTGTGCCTTTCCATGCCCATGTAAAACAGGCGAAGAAAAAAAAGCCTTTCTTAATCGCTTCCCTTCAAAGCGACCTCGTCAAGATCCATTCCATATTCCTCAGCCCAAGGTTCAAACCATTATTAACCCACCACTGCCTCACCTTCTCCTTATCCTTTCCCATGCTATCCTCGAGCGCCTCCTCAATATTACATGTACGGTACTCAACCTTGAAGCTCCTTCCGTGCATGCCCGGGAGCTTCCCGTGCGCAAACTGCTTCCACCACTCGAGAACATCAATGTACTGGTGGATCGTCGCCTGGACGAGCGCGTCTTCTTCGCTGACAATCTTTTCGTCGCCCTTAAGCTGGCGCCAGAGTTCCAGGATCTCGACGTGGCCCCAGCGGCTGGCAATTGTAGGGACGCTGTCCGAGGCGCACACGGGGATGCCTGACGTGTGCCACCACCGGAGGACCTCTAGTCGGCCGTTCTGCGTCGCGTACTGGATGGATCGTCCGGGGCGGAGGACGACTCTCTCGTCGATGGTAGCAGCCAGGCGCCACCATTCTAACACGGCGAGGTAGTTGTTGCCGCTGGCTTGCTCGAGCGCAGCCTCCGAATATTTTAGCGGCAGGTCAGCATCGCGCAGCCACCAGTCTAGAACTTCGATGTGGCCATTGCTCGAGGCGCCATCCATTGCCTCGTGCGTATAAGCCCGGTTTCTCTTGAACCAGTTGCTGTCTCGCCAGTAATCCAGGACAGCTATTTGGGGATAATATACGGACGCCGTGTACGGCAGAATCGTGCCGTCGAATCCCACCATGAATAATTCGGGTTTGTTCTGTTCGAGATAGGACAGCACATCGACGAGAGCAAATCGAATAATGAGCTTTACTATGAGGGCTGAAAGATAGGTAAAGCGAGGCGGTGCCTGTGCTAGTTTGTTGCAAATCTCCTTCGTATTGGCCTTGAGTACAGTCCACTCCAGCTCCCGCTCGTATGTTTTAATGGGGTCGTCGGTTGCCGGGTCTGGAACGGCACGACTGCTCCATGAAAGCGGCATCGGGAGCGACGTCTTAATTCCAAGGGCCTGCGCAAGCTCCCAGTCTCTTGTCTGCTCCAGTATCATAATCCATAGCTCCGGTGGTAGTCGTACGGTCGTCTTTTTGGCGCCGAGCAATTCGTTTGGAGCTCGCGGCATATCCTCGAGGTCGTTTCCAATAGTCAAGAGCTCGGCCTGGTTCGCAATTGTATTGACCACATCGTTGAAACCTTCCCAATTCACGCCGCAGCGGCTGGGACCCTCGAAGTGCCATATAATCGGCGGCATGACCCGTACACATTTCCACTTTCGCTGAATCTTGTCGAGATGCCTCTTCGTGATTGGGTTTTCCCAACAGTGCCTGCTCATACCGGGCGCTAGTATAATCTTCTTCGACATATCCCAACCGCGCAGCACCTCGAGAATGATCGTATTATCGGTGATGCCCGCAAGCATCTTGGCGATCCCGTCAGCGCTCAGAGGTGCAAGAACGAGAAGGTCTGCCCACTCGATTAGCTCGGAGGCGTTGCAGTCGTTCGACTCGAACGGGCTACCGGCTCGCTCGGTCGGGTGGGTATCATTCATTCGAAAGTATGTTCGATCTGTGTTGCCATGGTTGGGCATTACCGCCACCGTCTGGGAGATTCTTGCCGTGACATCGTCGAGGACGGCGCGCATTCGGATATGTTGGTTCTTGGAGAGGCGCACAATAACGGCCTCGGCCCATGACGTCTCTCTGGACCCTGTGGCAGCGACAAGGACGTTCAGGCGGCCGGTTCGGGGGCGAGGGTTCGTCGAGGAAGGTGGCGTTGAAGAGGCGACTATGGTGGAGGGGTAATACCCTCCCACTTTACGACTCTCCATGGGTTAAAAGAGGAAAGGGTGTATCGTCACGTCTCTGCTAAGGTGGAGGAGGGGGATTCATACACAATCCCCAACGTGAAGAACATGCTTCCCAGCTCTCGGCCGTCAAGAAAGCTCGGATTCGGGCGAAAAATGATATGACAAGACAAGATTAATGAAATCGACAGATGTCTGGAGACGCTCGTAGAATTAAAGTTGTTCTAGTCTTGGGTTGGACTTGCCTATCGGGTATCGAGATGACTAATCATATTTTCGCGAATGAACGAACACTTTTGAACCATGCGACCTGGACTGAAAGGCGAAGGATGACAGTGGTTGTATTGGGATCGTCGAGGACGAAAAGGAGGAATTGGGAAACATTATCCTTTGTTCTCCCAAGTTTACTGACATCATGGCATTCAAAATGCTCAGCAAGGTCGCTCTCGCCATTACCGTATCAGTCACGTATCTCGGCGCTTTCAGCCGCTTTACCCATGGCCGCTACACGCCCGCATTCTACGCATACCAGCTTGACCGAGCCCCGGATGTTGAATCGACAAAGATGGTCCCGTATATAGATGCAACGCTCGGTACGCTCCTGCTCTTTAAAGAGACACGAGGAGTAGCAGCTCTTGTATGTGTTGTGTTCCAAGGCATCGGTGTCGCCCTGAGGTTCAAGGATGGCAAACCTCCACTGCCAGATATATGCCTGTGCTCGATTGCGATGGGGACCTTCCTGAGTTAAAGGGATGCTCTGGCCGGTGGTTTTTCCTGAGTAAGTCCATTTCTTGGCATCTGCGGCTCTTTCTCATGACGATGCTGATGCCCCAACTGCCTGGCAACGCGTACTCGATAGATGAGCGATTTCGTCTGCGTTTGGCTTTCGATTTAAACACTCCGATGTACGACCAGAGTTGGCGCAATTGGCTGTCATACATCAATTCGATACCTCGGTCGGCCAATGCGGCATATATAATGGCATCGGCGAAGCTTTGAACTGGTCTTGAATGTGTATTATTTGAACGTCTAAAAGTGCCATTTAATTCGCTGCTAAGAGAAACATGACGGCTAGGCTAGTTATTAGTCCTAACCTCCTGGCTTCCATTTTATGCCCTGGCGCCGATTCGTTGCCACCCGTGGCTATCGGCGAGTTCTCGTTCGAGTTCGTAGAGGATGCTATCGTTGTGCTCGTCTTGTTGGACTCATTATCATCGTCATCGTCATTATTCGGATCAACACATTTCTGGTCCGGAGCACACATCTGCCCAGCCGGACAATAAAATCCATCACAGCAAGTCCCGCCCTTCGGCATACAACTCGTGCCGCATGCCTCGAACGGCCCATCACACTGAGCGGAGCGGTTGTCACCCCCTCCACCCGTCAAGCTACCTCCATCCGTCATCGAGGACACGGCACACTCAAAGTCTGTTCGACCACAGCCATAACCAGGCGGGCAATGATATGTCCGGCAACATATTTGGCCCGAAGGTATGCACCCAGTCCCGCATATTGTCTCGTTCGCCGTGCATCCCGTAGTCCCGCGTCCATCGGCGCATAATCCCCTATCCGTGCAAGTGGTTCCAGCCCCGCAGTAGTAGTTATCGCCCGCACAGCACGATGCGCCACGAGGCATGCATTTATTCCCGCAGAGAACGTGGCCTTCCGGGCAAGAAGATACGGGGCCGGAGCAATCCTGTCCCGTCGGACAGCAACCGCCGTTTTGACAAAAGGTCCCCGAGTTGCACCACCCTCCGTCGCCGGTATTGCAGCATTGCCCTCCTCTGGGAATGCACCCTTCGTCGCAGTTATTCGCATCGGCGCCGCATGACCTTCTCGTTTGCTGCCGGATCATTAACGGTGTGGAGGGAGACGTGTTGCCTTCGGGCAATGTCGATTCTAGCATTCGGAAGGGGAGGTTCATGGGGAGGAGTTGCGCGCTGGCGATACCCATTGTAAGGGCGACGAGTGTAGGTAATAACCGTCGCATTGTGTGTTTTTCTATTTTTGAAGAGCAGGTTTTGAGGTCGAAGGGCGTCTCCAGCTAGGATGGATGGGCCATGGTTTTAACAGAAAATCTGGTCAAACCCGGAAGAGTTCACCAGAGGAGCTGACTTTAGATTCGGGGCTCGCCTTAATATGAGAGGCAAAGGTCAAGCTGGTCCATCAATTGAACTCTCCACAGCTCCGGGCGATAATAATAAACATCCTTACAATTAATAGCTTTGGATATTGCCCGATATTGTGGTAATTCTTGTTCTTGCTATGCTCAAACTATCCCGGATAAAGCTCCTGAGGATCAAGGATAGAAAAGAGAAGATCCAATCGCAGGCTTTCCTACAGAGGCATCACTCGGCTTTCTCTGACCATAGTATGCAAATCCATCCAACTTGGGAAAAGATGATGCGTTTGCTCCTTGTGATGGTGGGGTGAATCGGAAACCCTGCAGATGCAGACGAGCAGCCGTCCCCACGAGTCGAGAGACGAGATGCATGCTCGCCCCGGCACGATGAGGTGATCTTCCGGAATAGTTCCCACCCAGTAGTTCGGTGATTTGAATTTAGAATTAGGGATCAAATTCATGGCCTGCATCCGGAATTGAGGCTGAAGATTAGGCTACACCTCCTCTTTCCAGCAGCTATTTAATAATCCTAGCCGCCACATTTGCCTCACATCGCGTCGAGTCTCGTGTAGATGATATTGTTCAACTTGAGGACATCATTGTAAGAACACGAGTACAAGGCAAACTTCCAGAAGACGTCCGGTATATAGCTAGACTTTAATAGCTACCCCATTCGGCCCTCGCCGCTCTCACCGGGCGGGACTGCCGAGGTAGTGATGAAACATCAATTCTCTGGGCACGGCATGAAGACCCAGGGTTCGAGAGGTGTTACGACCAGGAAATGTGAACCACAAGTTCCCAACGTCGGGTTGGCGACGTCGCGACTGATTCGTCAAAACGGGGCGAAAATCATAAGAGGCAGCGCACCAAGTTGCCACAGTTTCCGTATCTATCTTTTTGCCGTCCTAGCCTTGATCTCTTCCTTCTTGACTCAAGATATTTGAGCTGAGCCTGTGAGAATTTGGAGAAGGGACGTTTTGAGTGTGAAGCCCATAAACTAACTTAAACGTATTAGAAGCATATTCCATTAACGAGTAATTCGTTATTAATCTAGACGTTAATCTCAGCATCTGTCATCCTCCCAGTTGCATGTCCCCCACAATTTCATTTTTAGTTCCAGCTTTTTTCAAGGTTCTTCATCGTCGGTATAAGAGCGCTCCGAACCAATGGGTAAAGTCTCGAAGGATAAGCGCGATGCCTACTATAGGCTCGCGAAGGAGCAGGGATGGCGCGCAAGGAGTGCGTTCAAGCTTCTACAGTTAGATGAGGGTATGAAAGCCAAACAAGATTTCTTGCCACCCCTCCCCCACTTGCCTCATCCAGCTCTCTCTCCCTCTCGAGAACGGCGGGACCTAACCAAGCCTTACAGAATTCGACCTCTTTTCTAATGTCACGAGGGTGGTGGATCTTTGCGCGGCGCCGGGAAGCTGGTCGCAAGTTCTTTCTCGCGTGCTTATCAAGGGCGAGAAGTTCGGGAGAGCAGCCTGGCAGGATCGCGAGGCGAAACTTCGTCAACAGATGTTAAACCTCTTCCCGACTGAGGCGGAGCCAATCAGGTCAGAAGGTGGTTCGGTGAGCACAAATGGCCGGGTTTCGGAAAGCGACTCGGCACAAGAGCCCCAGCCAAGGAGAGATGTCAAGATTGTGTCCATCGACCTGCAACCTATGAGTCCACTCCAGGGTATCATCACCTTACGAGCTGATATTACTCATCCCGCAACGGTACCCCTCCTCCTTAAAGCCCTAGATCCAGACTACGATCCCAAGACTATGAGCAAGCAGGCGGCGCAACCAGTGGACCTCGTGATTAGCGACGGCGCCCCGGATGTTACTGGCCTGCACGATCTCGACATCTATGTGCAATCCCAGCTTCTCTTTGCCGCCCTTAATCTTGCCCTCTGCGTGCTAAAACCCGGGGGCAAGTTTGTGGCCAAGATTTTTAGAGGCCGGAACGTCGACCTCCTCTACGCGCAGATGAAAATCTTTTTTGAAAAGGTGGTCGTTGCCAAGCCGCGCTCTTCAAGAGCGAGCAGTGTGGAAGCGTTTATCGTGTGTATCAACTTTCGCCCTCCTCCGGGATTTAAGGCCAGTCTGGAAGATCCGCTGGGCGTAGGGCACAAGTTATCACGGCTGGCAGATGAGAGGAGGAGCCAGTTTCCTATTATCGCCTCTTCGAGCATGCAGGATCCTGACACGGGAAGGTGGGACTGTGCGCCCGCGTTGGCGTCGCCCACTTCCCCAGAGGGCCCAGTGGAAGTAGAGGCATTTGATGAGCAGGTGGAGGAGAGCCGGGGGAATAGGTGGGTTGCTCCTTTCCTGGCGTGCGGGGATTTGTCTGCGTTTGATTCGGATGCATCATATCGTCTTCCCGAGGATCACGTATCTCTGGATCCCGTCCAACCGCCTACGGCGCCACCTTACAAACGAGCAATCGAGCTGAGGAAGGCTGCAGGCGGGGCTCACGGGAAAACCGTCAAAGCTTAATAGATTTCTGTTCATTCATCGTGTTATTGACCGCAGAGAACCTGCTGTCCCTTGCACTGAATTTGGCTATACCCGTCCACCTGGGCCTTTTTTCTTCAGTAAAGTCAACCCAGCTGATGTGCTCCACTCATCAACGCCCATGGCATTCTTATACAACATCGCCGCTCTACTATCCATTGTGATGAGCATAAGCGACCTCAGGAACGGCCACTCATCCAGCATCTCCGAGATGCATGCCATCATCCACTTAGCCAGTCCCTGACCACGGAACTCGCCCAAGATATACACGTCAGTGAGATAGCCAAAAGTCACATAGTCTGTGATGACTCGACTTAAGCCTATCATCTGCCGTGCGTCTAACGGGTCTGATCATGTATGTGATGTATCAAAGATTAGTAAAATTCTGTTCTTCAGCACGCCATCGTCGAGATAAGAAGCAGCACTACTCTGCTTTGGGGGAGATATTGCCGTGGAGGTTGCGGGTTGTGTTACCGGTTGCGGAGTCGGATTCTCCTGGGGTGCTCAGGCGGTATAAGCCAAAACATAAGGAGCTATTTATCGAGGCCTTTAAGGTCTCGATGGGGAGTGGGATGGCCCATGGCGTGAAGTCAGCGGCAAAGGCCGCATTGACTGCGTCAAGGTCTATGAGAGCGCGATCGGTCGATAAGAGAAAGCCGTCTTTGCGCCATTCCCTTGGTGGATGATGTGGCATGGCAGATTGCAGGAATCGCAGGGCGATAACGGCTCAAAAAGAAGGAAAACTTGCTCGCAGATCTCTCTTAGATTTGGGCTGGACTGAGAACGCTCGCGTTTCAACTATCGTAGAGGATTGATTGATTAATTATGGTACGAAGTTATTTCGACGGTGACACTATGATCGAAATATCTGGGGAAATGCACTCCACCTCTACTAATACTTCGTAGATGCAGTACTCAGAATCAAGAGCGCTACGAAAATGTCGGCGAAATGAGTCAGAGAGAAAGCGCTGGTCAGTGACGCCCTTTGCTCGGGAGGTGTGTTCCAGGCAAGTCTAGTTAGCATCAAATCAATTGATTTACTGAAGTTCGTACTTCGTATTCGGGGACATAATAGTCTGGTTTCCTGCTCATTCTACAGTGGATCTGCCCTCTGATGTCGCAGGAGATCTCTAGTATGAACTTGGAGCCACACTCGACACTAGAATAGGATATTGGCTATGGTTTGGCGACCTGCGACCTGCGGCTGTAGATTAAATCATGGGGAAATTTGTTTATCATACCAATCTCCTTAGTTCAGGGTCCTTAGATCATGGCCCGATAGGGATTGATGCTAATTACTTCCTCGTGGGTGTTGATGGACCCGGCCATCTTAGCGTAGTGTGGCTTCGGGCCTGGGTTGGCACTGGGGTTAATGCTAGCTATCTAACTCCGAGAAAGCTTCAATGTTCTGTTGTCTTCCACCGAGTTACATCAATGCTCTCCCATCAAGGTCCCATCGCCCGAGAAGCATGCGAATTCCAGCCTTGGGACTTGGCCCAGCTGCCAGGAGTTAAATTGCCGAGATGATATCCTCTCTGCAGGTAAAAGGTGAAAAGTCTAGCCGCTCGTCCCTAATAGAGCCGGCCATTTAAGTATAACTTGACACTTTCAATCTCAGCCGCCGCCTCAACATTTTATATCGACTCCTAATGTTAGTATTTTATCGGCCAAATTCTTCTCATTCCAATTTAATCGTCTTCAAGTTGTCTCCAATTATCGAGAATTCATGCTGGTCTAGCAGTACCTACCTACACCCTGCGGAGCATCGCGCCCAAGCCGGGGTTGAATCATCACCTTTGACGAATATCATCAATATATATACTGTAAAATTAGTAACCCCAAGAGCGGATGGAGGGCATAGAAGCAGGGGGTTAGATAAATATATTGGAGCGAAACGTTGGTCAAGGCCAATCTCGAATATGCTGGACCATCTGCAAGAGGGAGAGCGGGTTATTAGCAGTATTCGAGATAGGCGCGCATTACTTGGTATTACCATTATGCGGCGGACTAGGACCAAGTCATCTGAATATCCCCTTGCCACCGATACACCTATGCTAACATCAATGATCGAGTCTCCGCCCTCGGTCTATGAAGCAAGAATCCATATCGTATCGGCAAGATGAAGGACGAATGGCAGTACTTCGTAGGAGTATGCCCATAATTTTTTTTATCACAGATCCCCCCTAGAAGTGCAGTATGAGAATGGAATGCCGAATTTTATGCTGGACGGGCACGCAATCCGAAAACCGGCTGGTACGTCCCGTCCATGCGCAAAGCATTTCCAACCAGATACACAGTTGAGGATTGGGTGATCAATGACGTCCGTCCTAGGTTGAAAACGTATGGTAGATTCAACCAAGCCTGGCCAGGATTCCGAGCGAGAGGGGCAAACATTCTCAGGCTGACAGGAGAGCTTCTCCGCTGAGGTGCACATCTACTATTAATAGTATACACCAAATCTGACCGACGCCTCGATTTCTCACTGGAATTAGCTCAGTATAGAAGTATACGATCGAATGCGCCGGGTGGTTATTGCTGTGCATGCTATTCAACATTTGATCGCTGTTGGGGCGTGGACAGATCCGGCGTTGTTGCGGTGAGCCGGTTTGGTTCGTCACCGCCCGGGCGCGGTTTGCTGCAGATTCGGTGGAAACTGCTCAACCAAAGTTCCAGGAGTCCCTTGGCTGTTTAGCCCCATCAGGACATCAAATGAGCGACCGGCTGCGGCTGCGGCAGCGGCCCTTTTAAATGAGATATGAGATACACAAGGAAGGGTGGGAAGAACAGCTGATGCAGAAAAAGAAAATAAAAGGGCGAGCACGCCATTCAAGGGGGATTTTGCATCCTGTCGTATCGGGTGGTTTTAGCGGGAGCTCGGGGATGATTTGCCCGCAGAGCCATTTCGGTGGCCACTGATAGAAAGCCAAGAAAGAGCGAAGGGATAACACATAACAGGGCAAGAGGGAAAACCGGAGCTGAAGACACCTGGCAGAAGCAGGAGAGCGAATAACAAACCGAGGGAGAGAAGGTAAAACATGATATAAGTGCCCGGCAGGCCACCAGGCGACCTTGGGCTCGAACAAGTTCATGCCTGTTTTGCTTGTTTGTTTCCCCTTCTGCTCAGCTGTAAGCCTGACCGACTGGACTGCTCCACCGAGATTTATTGATCATCGCATCGGTTTCCTCCTGCTTCGGTGCAGCAAAGTGGCCATTTCTAAGTGGTCGCATATGCGAAGAGCTCCCTGCTATCACCTCGCCAAGGCTCCAATCGTCCCCGTTATGATAGCATCACTTGACCTTCAGTGGCTGGACTATCCGGAAGGGGAAATCCAGTGACACGAGGAAATCGGCGACCTCGTGTGCGACAAGGTAAATCCAGCTGCATAATCTGAACGGGATGCCTGGTTCTGCGGGCTGGCTGGATGTGCTGTACTTACAACTAAATCGTGTGTTTTAGGGGGACTGTCTGAGCCTGTCTGATAACAGATACGACCTCCGACCGGATGCCCAAAAGACGCTCGAGATAACCGACCATCCCCTTGAATTGAGCGGCAAGGAATAACATTCACACCTAAAAAATTAATCCCCCAAGACTCTAGACGCTGCTTTCGAAGGAGGCTTCGTGGAGTGACCAAGAAGAATCAAGGGTCGCTCTGAATAAAATAACCTATCCGCGGAGACGCGGTTGCTTTGACGGAGACTGTTCGTTGTCTCCGGTTCCCACCATACCGATCGCCCGACCGGCTCCTAGACACGATGGATGACCACCACTGGCAACATTCGGACTCCGATATGGACGAAAGCTCGACAGACTCCTATAGCAATCACGATGACGACTGCCCCGGGTGCCAGAGAATCCTCAAGGCGGAAGAAGAAAGATATCGTAACATGCGGCTCGCGAGCAGTGGGATTGGACGTCGGCCGAACCAGGAAGGTAAGCACGAGATCGGACTGTTGCTACTCTAGGGCTGCTGGCTAGTCCTCTCTTGTCTTGTTCTCTGTTCTCTGTTCTCCGTCGTTTGATTTCCGGATTTTCGGTTCGGTTCATTCCGTTATACAAGTGTATGGATAATGGTCCCATGGCCAAGCTCTGGAATGCGGGAGCATCGGGGCCCTGGTGCCCTTTATATCCAACTGTGACGACATCAATACAAATCCTCGATGCCCCGTCTCGAAGCCGCGGAAGGTGCATTCCATTCAGCACCTTCCGTTGGTGGCCCCCGCGCCGGACACGACCAGCGCTGTCAAAATGGCCCAACGGCGCCCCTCCTCCCCCAAACTTGCCCTACTTCCCCTCAGTGCCCCCCACCAAACTCCCTGATTTGGGACGTCGTGAATGGTCCGCCGCTCTTTCCCAGATCCTGTAGTGTCAGGGTCCGCGCACTACGCCATCCTGAGCCAAATTTCGTCAGATTCTCGCCCTCCACTTAGGTCCACTGTTCTGTGACCGGTGTGTCTCGATGGGGTGTGATAGCACTGTACCGCCAGCAGAGGAACAAATTAATCAGGGCCTATTGCCAAGTGCATGTGGCGAACCGACAGGGCGGGCGAGCTGAGTTGAATGGTCTCGATCATTGATCTTTGCCCCAAGCGAACTAATTTGATCCACCACCATTTTCGACGCCGCGACTAAACGCGACTGTTTCTTTTAGTCGTTGCCCCTCGTCTTATTTTTCTTCTTCTTTATTTTCCTTTCCTTTAAGCCCTTTTCAGTCCTTTTCGATTGCGTTCGCGCGGGATGCTCTGAGAGACCTAGATGCTAACCCCCTCAAAGCCACAGACGACATGACGCTTCCGACGCTCTCCTCGACCCTGGGGTCGCTCTACCCCGAGGGTGGATATCCAGAGACCCCTCCCGAGCTCGTCCATAAGCTTCACCACGATAGCTCCGTGCTGACCATCGCTGTGCGCCCCGATCTCGAGTATATCTTTGCGGGGACCGAAGGAGGGGAGATTGTCGTGTGGTCCCTCGATACCTTCAGCCAAGTCTTCAGGGTTCAGGCCCACAAGCGCGGTGTTCTGTCGCTATCCTTGTCTCCCGATGGCTCGCTGTTGTTCTCGAGCGCCGGCGATCCGTTGGTCAATGTCTGGTGCCCCAAGACCATGGCCCGCCTCTATGAAATCTACAGTACATACGACGTCGGTGACCTCTTCTCCATTGCCTACAGCCAGCAACACGACACTCTGTACATTGGTGCGCAGAACACGAGCATACAATGGGTTACTCTCAGCGATCCCAAAACCCGAGTTCCCCACGATTCCGCCCGTCACCCCGACCGCAGAAACCATCGCTTCTTCGACTCCAAAGCTGTCGGCGGGACAAGCACACCCCGCCGCAGCGACGAAAAGTGCGCTCTGATCCCCAAGGCCGAGAACTCGCTTGAGATCGATTCTAGTGCCATCTACAACTTTGCGCATTACGGATACGTGTACTGCATGTTGATGGCGAAGGGCCCAACCGTGTTGGTGGATTCGGATGAAGAGGTGTTAATATCTGGTGGCGGAGATGGCACTATCAAGCTCTGGAGATTGGGCGTTGAAGTGTCGAGCGATTCGGACAGCCATTCGTCGGACATAGAGCATGGTATTCAGGAGATAATGTGTCTCGGTACCGACGACGCCGAGTCGGTCTTGTCCCTCGCCATCGACGGCTCGTTCCTTTACTCTGGGAAGATTGAGGGCATTATTGAGCTGTGGGACCTGGATACCAAGCAGAAGCTAAGATCCATCAAGGCGCATAGGAGCGACGTGATGTCTTTGCAGATGGGCTGGGGTAGTCTATGGAGCGGTGCTGCTACCGGCTCCACGGCCGTGAGTCCGGTCTTGTTGACGCGCCTCCCCCCTCGTCGCCAGTCATTGTTGTGCTAACATTTCTCTCTTCTTTTCTTTTTAGAAACATAATACGGCGCATTACGGAAAGTACCAGCAGACCGGGGACGTCAGCCAGAAATACCAGTGCCTCAGCCGGTGGAAGGCCCACGACGGCAAGATCCTCGCGTCCGCTGTCACTGCATACAAGCACAACAACTACTTTATCACGGGAGCCAACGACGACGAAGTCTGCATCTGGAGGGCGGATAGGTCATCCGAGAAGCATGCTTCGACAGGCACGGCCGACGACAGCGTCTTCACTTCTGCGCTTCGAGAGTTTATCTCGTACAAGACTGTGTCCTCGCGACCAGAGTTCGCCGAAGACTGCCGCAAGGGCGCGACATTCTTGGGGGGTCTGTTCAAGAGGTTGGGCGGTCATGTCGAGATGCTCAGCACGGAAAAGGCCCACAATCCCGTCGTATTGGCGACGTTCGAGGGCAAGCGAGAACCCAAAGCGAAGCGCAAGCGTATCCTCTTCTATGGCCACTACGATGTAGTGCCTGCCGACAATAAGAAAGGGAAGTGGATGTCAGGAGACCCTTTCAAACTCGAGGGTAGAAATGGGTTCCTGTACGGACGTGGCGTTTCCGACAACAAGGGTCCCATCTTGGCTGCCTTGTTCGCTGTCACCGACCTTATGCAAGCCAAAGCTCTCGAGAACGACGTCGTATTTCTCATTGAAGGAGAAGAGGAGTTTGGTTCCAGGGGGTTCCAGGAGACGGTCAGACGGAACAGGTCCGTGATCGGGGATGTAGACTACATCCTACTCTCCAACAGTTACTGGCTGGATGACGAAGTACCATGCCTCACCTATGGTCTTCGCGGAGTCCTACACGCCACCGTCTGCGTCGACTGTAACTTGCCCGACAGACATTCCGGTGTTGACGGCTCATGCCTTAAGAACGAGCCGCTCTCCGACCTGACTGCCGTCTTGTCGGAACTCAAAGGCCGAGGAAACCACGTTCTCATTCCCGGGTTTTACGACAACATCCTGCCTACGACGCCCGAAGAGGAGGAGCGATTCGATGAGATCGCCTCCATCCTCATGAAGAGGCAACCTGAACTTGGTCCTCTAGACAAGCAGAAGGCATTGCTGCGAGCCCGATGGAGGGAGCCCAACCTCACTATCCACCGATACAAAGTTTCTGGGCCGGACGGCAGCCTTGTGAGCAGCCACGCCAGCGCAAGCATCAGTTTCCGGTTGGTGCCCGGTCAGGAAGTAGACGAGGTCATCAGGTCGCTCCAAGCCTTTCTCCATTCCGAGTTTGCCAAGCTTGAGTCCGACAATACTTTCAGTCTCAAGATCGACAACAAGGCGGAACCCTGGCTGGGCGATCCCAAGAACTACATCTTCCGTACCCTTGAGAAGGCAGTCATGGAAGTTTGGAGCGAATCATTCGAGGCTCCACATGAAGAGGAAGAAGAGGATGATTCCGACAAGGATGATGATGATAGTAGCAAGGGCAGTGTAGATGAAGTCAGCCTGTGTGAGAAAGCTGCCATCCCACATAAGCCGAAGAAGCCCCTTTACATCCGTGAGGGTGGCTCCATTCCTGCAATCCGGTTCCTGGAGAAGGAGTTCGGGGCACCAGCAGCTCATCTCCCCTGTGGGCAGGCGAGTGACTCAGCTCATCTTGACAACGAAAGGCTGCGTATTTTGAACTTGGTAAAGAGCAGGGAGATTTTCAATCGTGTGTTTAGTACCCTTTGAAGGGATCAAGACATGTTTGCAGGTGTGTTACAGGGGATGAACAGAAGATAATAGATGGGGTAATGCATATTTCATTTTAGGGCGCTCAGGGAAAGACAAAACCAAAAAAAGAGAATGAACAAAAAGCATTCATCAATGGATGTAATGAGGGACATCTGGGCCTGTTTGAGTTTGGAACAAATTTCTGGTATTGATCGTTTAGTATTGATGATAGACAAAAGTGCATCTTATGCTTAGAACAATAGAAGCACAATGCATAATAACATGGAGAAAAGAGCCATTGGCCTACACCACACTGCTGTCCACATCGAGGTCCTCGACGTCTTTCCCTGAGTGGGCTGCTTTAGAACCCTGGAGAATATGGGAAACCACTCCCTAAGCAAGGCTTGTATGATCAATGGACTTGATGATGCTGTGTTTGAGTGCGCTTACCAGCTCAGATATCAGACTAATCAGTGCTTTCGTCTTGGGAGATCAGGATAAGTGCATCTCTAAGACAGCTTCTATTTAGCAAACACCTCAATAGTCAAATCATCCAGCTCATACAATGTCAAAGCCTACCCAGCTCTTGGTCTGTGACTGCCGCCGCCACTGCAGCCGCCAATCCCACCGCGGGAGACGCTCGCTTCGATTAAAATTTCTACATGGGGCGGGGGGTTGAAGTCACCAGGAAACAGCGGGGGTTTCAAGAACAAGTACAACTTGAGGAGCTACCAGGACTGAGAATCAGGAGGACGATGCGAATGAGCAAGGCCCCCAAGTTTAGAAACCACTGGAATGGAGAACTCGACAAGGCCGTAGAGAATCAACAGCGGCGCCTTTGCGCCAATCTTCTACGAGGATAATAGCCCTGACAGTGAGGAAGGAGGAGCTAAGGAGGATGACACTTGGAAGTCAACTAAGAAGCGGAAATTGGCTTCTACAATCATATCCTCTTGCAAGTAAATAACTAGAAACATGTGCTATTATCATATTTTCCTGGAACTGGCACTCATGAGAACAGAGACAGAAGAAAATCAAGAATATAATGACCCTGTTGGAATAGCTATCCGCTAGGAAAAAGGAAGTACTCCACTAAACTTACCATTTAGTAGCTTATACTCGAACGACAACCCTCGAGTGATGAGCTAAATGGCGCTGCTACAGGCTTTCGGCGTATTCCTGGAGCATCCTCAGGCACACCTTCATCCATCTCTCATTCACGTAGTCTTGATTCATTGCGTAGGCTTCCATCCCCATATAGATACTCGATGACTTAGATTTCAGCCTGTCAGCCACCTCCTTAGTCCCAGCCTCACCTTGCGACTCGAATGCGCCTAGCAAGTCTCTGTACTCCTCCAGTCTGGGCGCGGTGAGTCTGACCCGTTCAATCGCGGCGGGATGTTCGTAGACTACGCCAGGCGGATCGACCTGAAGGAACGAGAGATCGGGATATTGGGCGACAACCTCGAGTGGCGCGGCCATGACACCGTCAAAGTCAATGACACCAACGATATCAAAGTCGTCGTTAACAAGAATGTTGTGCGCGCCGAAATCGCGGTTTGTCAGGCGGAATGGCCCCGTCTTTTCCTCGCCGTAGATGCGCATCAGGTGGTTCAGGATTGCCGGTAGCATGAATGATTGGTCCTGCTTAATATCGTCTTTGTTCATGGCCGACTTTAATAAGTAGCTGACGAGGTCGTCGTAGTATTCGGTCGATGACGCCCAAGGGCCCTTTCCCGTCTGCAGTTCTGGTCCGATGTAGAAGTCGTCTGTCTCTTCATTATAATAAAGACCCCCGATTTGTGGGAATCGGAATGATGCTACGGTAGCCTGGACCCGGGCCATCTGCTCGCGGAATTTGCGATCCTGTTCGGGAGTGCCAAATAAGTGAGGACCACTGGACTTGGCCGTGCGGAGTTCATCGGCGGCGTTGCCGTGTATGTACTCCATCAGGATATATGGAGCGCCAGCATCATTCTCCTTCGATGTATTATAGGCGAAGACCTCAGGAACAGGGATGGAAGATTTGCGCCTAGAGAATTATAAGAATTGCTCTTTGTTGTTACATGTAAAGTGCGACTTACCTGAAGAACTTCATGCTCGCGACCTCGATCTCCATCGTTTTGGAGTCCTCGAGTTCCTCGCGCCCTGCAAACATATCCTCATTTGGAAGACGCACCCTTGCAACCCAGTTCACACCGTCATCGAAGACGATCCGCCGGACCATGTTGAAGTGGCCAACGGAAAACTTATCCTTGAAGCGGCAATGAATGCCACCTCTCTGTTTTGATGCGATGTCGGTGAGTACATCCCATTGAACAGTTGACAAGAAATTGGTCGCTCGAGTGTGCAAAACGCTTCCGGCGTCGTACTCGTCAGCGCCGAGCCACGAGTCGCTGCCAAAGGTGGACGCAGGTGTGGAATCGACCGCCATTGAGTAGCTCCTAGAACGGCCTTCTTGACGAGGAAGATGATATTTCACAACCGGCTGGTTGGTTGATATAGGTCGGGAAATGTCTGCGGTGGTATTTGGTTGCAGGTGGGTTTCGCGCTCAAGAATGTCTTCCAGAATGTCTTCCCTTTTTTGTCCCGTTGTTTGTAGGCAGCGCCGCGAAGTGGAAATTGTTGCGTTTTGCCTGCTTCTAGGCAGCATTCGTGGCCGCCAGTGGTCATTGATTGATCAATGTTTATAGACAAGGATGATTCACAGTTGGTCAACCAACATCTCTTTGCATGACGCGCCACAATGGGGAGTGTGCACGTTCAGGTTACACCAGCCGACTGAGACTGGCGACCTTCAAGATCCCAGTCCATGCCGTCAGCTCCTCTGATTCAGGAAGAAATTTCAGCCCGGTTGTGCCAGTACGTTTTGATAGTCGCACCAATGCCTTTATCGTGGAGAGCGATACGTCAATGCCGTGGACCTGCAAGGGTGAGCAACATTCATCAGTGAATTAAGAAGCGTTTCGTATCCATACCCAGAGAGCTGCGATAGACTCTGCAGCGACACAGGAATTCCAGGCATCTCCTCTGAGATAGCGTCCATGAACTATGAAACTGCCTTCTCCCCCTCTATGATTCGCTATCAAAACATATTCATACAGTTTCCATGCACACAGCCCGGGTGGAAATAGCCAAGTTCCATGTTCGAAAAGTTGTTTTGAAATGCCCACACCTCCCAGATGCCCGTTACAACCGAGAGTGTTGCTTCTTCCGCCTCCCTGCCTATTCGCCGATAAACTTCCCCTATTCGTCTTTCTCCTACTCCCCATCGGGAGCTATCTCGATTCCGGGGAAGATAGAAAAGCCCTCGTCTTCTTCTCTCATCCGTGTCTATGATACAGTGCCAACGCCAGATTCTGAAAAACTTTTCCGGAATGCAAAGATGATTATGGCAATAAGAGTTCGAGCCGGGTGAATATACACGACGCCGTCCGCTCAACGACGGTGCCAAAACAAGTAACGATAATAAAAAAAATAAAAGAGAGAAAACGAGAATGAGGGGGGAGTAGAGAGGTCCTTCTGTTTTCGTTACTCTGGTGGCTCGAGAAGATATCCCGTAGGCGGTTATGGAGGGTCGATGTAAGTGATGCTCGCTCGCGTAACTGTCGTCGTGGGGATATCCTCGTTTCGTGGAGAAACTGTCATAATGGCAGATTTTTAAGCCATCGCTCGCTCCGCTTGAGGGGGAGGCATAGGTGCCTACAAAAACGTTAGTATGGGACTTCTAGAGTAAAGCCTAGAAGTGTAGTAAAGGAGAGGGCGTAGTATCTTACCTCAAGCCTAGTGTTACCCGCAAAGTACTTTCCAATACCAATACCAACACCCTCGATAACAGCAAGGAGCACCGCGCAACCAATGGCGCCGTTCCTCATCGCCTTGTAACCACCTCGTACGGCAAGAGCACCACCCGTGAAAAAGCCGGCAATGATGGCATTGTAAGGATCCTCCTTCTTCCTGATGCCCTTGACGGCGCAGTCGAAGGTAGAGAAGAGACCACCCCACACACCGAAGTTACCGCCGAGGACGGGAGCACGGAGCTTGATGGCGGTGATGGCGCCCGCGCGGCGCTCGCCGTAGGGGCTGTTTCGGAAACCTTTTACGCCGTGCCAGATGGTACCACCGATGGCCTAGAAACGAACGGAATCCAAGTTAGCGTTTCTGCGAGGTTGGGAACAGCGGTTGAAACATCGATGACGAGGAAGTAGATGTGCTTTTTCTCGTCGGGAGTTGATGGATTATAGAGGCGGTTTGAAAATACTCACGCCCATACAGAAAGCACCACCAAAGTCGTTAAGGATGACCCAGGGGCAGGGATCTCGCTCGTGATTCATGTTGCTGGTATTAGAGCGAATATCACCCAGGAATTATGTTTGTATGAGACAGTAATGAGATGGTGACGCGACAGGGGGTATGACGTTGGGGTCCGTCAACTTCTTCGTCTCGGTTGTGCTTGGGGGTGGTTGCGTCGAGATAGTTGATAAGTAGGGAGCTTTTTTTTCTTGGGAAGTTTATCGAAAATTCGAGTAGAAAATTTGTCGGGTGTTCGGGAAAACTGCTCAAAGCGTGTGGCGTCACTGGTCTCCAGCGCCGCCAGGTGCCGACAAGTGGTTAAAAATGTATTGCTATTACATAATCGCATTCTCGGTGAAGGCCGGTGAGAAACAGAATAATGTGAATCTTCTGCCGTGGTACAACTCCTCGGTGTCAGACACCGAGGAAGCAGACGAACCCCCCCAATGGATTGCCCCAACTTCGGCTACCGTCAAAGTTTGATTCATATGTTCTTTTTGCTACGTTTCATCCTTTTCTTAGTTGACTGATTTAGACTAAAGGAAAAGAAGCAGGCAACACCCTAACGTCCATTTCACATCGGCACGTTAGAGAGAATGTTTGAATCGAATTTGGTCCCTTGTGGGTCTATTGTATCTATTGATGTTTTTCATCTCTTGGCAATTGTAGATTTACTTGTACAAGTTGATGCTTAGAGAAAAGCCATCGCACCCGCAAAACCAGCGACGAGCAGACCACCGAAGAGCGACGTGCCCATCGCCGTGGCTCCAGAACCGCCTGCTTCTTGTTAGCATATCGACATCGGCTTCATCTTTCCCGATATCTCCAAAAAAAGGAAACTCACCATCGCTGCCAGCCCCAGAAGATCCCGAGCCGGTGGTGGAAGCACTGCCATTCTTGCCGCCCGCGCTACCGGTCCCGTTCGTCGAGGGCATAGGGCTGGCGGTAGTCTGAGCAGCGCCAGACTCGGCGCTCTCAGAGCCAGACTCGGTGGTCTCAGCACCAGCGCTCGTCTCCTCGGGAGCGGGGGCCTCGGAGGTGCTAGTAGGCAGGAACTTGGGCGAATAAGTGTCGGTGCCCTTGTAGGCGGCGCATCCGGGCACGGTAGTCTTGGGGGGAGCGCGGCCACCACCACAGTCGAGGAGCTCGCAGATCTCGCCCGTGTCGGGGAGGTAGTAGACCACGGACGTGTAAACGGTCTTTTCGCCGCCGTTGGTGGCGGTGACGACCAGGTTGGTGGTGGTGCAGCCGCCAATGTCGGTCTTTGCAATGGCGGTGGTGGCCAGGAGGGCCGAGAGGACGAAGCGCTTGAGGGCCATGGTATTTTTTGAGGTTGAAGGACGTGTCTAAATTTGTTTCTCAAAGCGAGTGGCTGGGTGTACCGTGTAGAAAGGAATGGACAGCTCTAGCAAAGATGAAGATCAGAGAGAGCCAGACTTCTTATAGAAAAGAATGAATGAAGGAGAGAGAAGACAAATAGAACTGAAGGATTCGTTTGATATGCTTGCTTTTATTCCTCGCTCGAGCATCCAGTGATCCACCAAGAGCGCCGAGATACCCGTCTAGTGGGAACAGGTTCTGGTGACACAGCCCCTTTACTTCGTAGACAAAGCTCCAGCGCATTGGCTCTCGTATGAGTCCATGACACAAGGGTGGTCCCCTATTCTCCAATTTTATCAGGCTCCCTTGGTTCGGTTGCGGGACCAAGTCCAATCAAATCTCGCAGTTTTCGCCGTCTCATTTCGGAAAGGGAATGAGATGCCGTTTTGGTGCCACGAGGAAAAAGCTTGGCTCCTTAACTCCACTCAACTCACAAAGTTTGAAAGGCTCGAGTCGAGCGTCGCACTATTAATAGTGTACTCCGTAATCCCCAAGCGGGGCGTTCATCATTAATGCCCATATTTTGTAATCTGAGATTCTGACGTGGAGTTGACATCCGATTATCCAGACCTCGATGCTTCGTCCTTGTCGTCACAGTTGATACTGGGTCTCTAAGTTCCCCAGTCTTCGGAGATTCGTTGTAGACCCATCCTCAACTCAACGCCTAACGACAGGGTATTATGGATGTCCCGGAGTCTCGGAAAACCAAACAATCAGCTAGCAAAGACTGTTATCGAAGGTGTGGTCCCCCTCAGAACTTTCTGCATTGCCAGAATACTTCGTATGCCAGACTTCCCAGCCTTCATGCCCATTCCACACACCTCGAGGAGCGGAGTCGCACAATTTATCTCTCTATCGTGTTCAAGGCCATACAGCACTCACCAACTCACGATTGCAGACACGGGAAAGGGGCTCCAACTAGTGAATGGGGCGTCGGGTATGGTCTAAACTACCCAGATGCTTGTAAGAATCTGCTGAACGATACTGATCAAGTCCAGTTCTTGCGCCATATGGATGTGAATGTGGATGCTTCATCGAGTGATCCTGCTGGGACTGTTCAAAACACGTTCCTCGAAGGTTTTGAGATTCGCCGACACATGGTTCTGGTTCTGGGCTGAACTGGGCTGAACATAAACGAACAAGATGTCAGTGTCAATGCATCAATCAATATCAAGGTCTCAGTAGTCGTCATCATCCATTAGACGAAAAAGGCTCATCACAACGAAAATGAAATTATATGAAGAAAATGATTTGAAGTTAGAGCTCTAGAATTTTATATAATGTCTTTCTTCTTTCCTTCATATACCAGCTTTAATAGATAATCCCAGAATAACAATGTGAATTTCTCAAAAGTCAATTAATCTTAGGTGCCCTTCATATTCGAAGCCAACCAGGCAAAACATTGTCTCTCACCGAGAAGCTCTCACCATTGGACCCCTCACTCAATTCCTTAATTCTGAGAGATGCCCAATCTCCCATTAACCTATTTCACCCTTATACTGCAATTCTTATCCCACTCTTATCCCACTTGCTAGCAGTAACAAGGGTAGAAGAAGCAAACTTGAGAATCCTGAGATAGTGTATTGGAGGGAAGAGGGAAGGTACAACTGGAGCACAGGGAAATTTGAAGGAAGTCACATCTTGACCATTTTGTGGTGATGCCTTCCTGCTTCTTCCTCAGGTCAACATCAACATGGAAATGACTCCGAACAAGAACCATGTTCCAGTCTCTCTCGTCCTTCCTCCACCAACACTCTTCTTCAACTTCACCCACAACCCATCTAATTTAATGTCTCATATTACATCGCGAACCACACCACACATCAATGATTTCCTTTCCTATCCTTTCGCATTGTTCCCTTTTGGGCTATTACGCATGTGATTAGCAAGATGGACAGGAACTCGTCTTTTCAGCCTCCCTCGAGATCGAAGGCGATCCCGATTATCGATCCCAAATCCAGACAGAAGAAACCAACTCCAAAGCCAACGAAACCCAAGTCGATCCTCGGCCGTGCACCGATATCCAATGGCGAGCAGACAGAAAAGCCACCAGTTCCCGGTGGCCAGGTTCTTTCAAACACGAAGAGCCATACACCTATTTCTGGCAATGGTGACACTTGTGACACTTCCACCGGAGATGAGGACATGAAGCAAGCTTTTGATGTCTACGCGACCCCCTTCGTTCCCGAGGCTCTCAAGATAATTAATCACCTCCCTGGAATTGAAGTTCATACTCCCCCCACGAGACAGATTGACTGGGCCAGGTATTCTTCAATAATGTTCGAATCTGGTCTCCAGATAAGTCTCGCCCATCCACCTTTGCCTGCACCCGTCGGCACTCCATATCCCCCCATCGAGTTACTGGACGCTGCGTCGTACGAATCGCACTTTCTCCGTCACCTGAGCCAAGAACTTGAATCTCAGAGGAAAATGAACGCAGTATATTCCATATATAACCTGAAGGCCACGGCGCAACCCAATGGTGAATACGCCTCGGCCAACTGTGTCTTGAGCGTACCAGGCCTGAAGGAGAATACGCCGTTCCTCGAAGAAGACGATGTCGTTGAGCTTCGACAGCTCGTTCATGATGCCTCTGGGAAGTTCTGTGGTACAGACGACTACATTGCCGAGTCTAGGCCCCAGTCGGAAATGGACCCCAGCTTGCGCAACGTGCCAGGATGGACAGGCCTGATCTACCGCGCTAGGGCAATTGCAGTGACAAGAGCTGAGGAGAAGGTGACGCTCAAGGTCTCAGAGCTTGCAAGGAACTACGGCGGCGGCGGCGGTTCATGGCACTTGCAGAATTCCGCGAAGGAAATCCGCCTCAATGTGCAGTTTCCTGTGTCCACGCGAAAGCATGAGGATATGATACTTGCTCTACGCCTCGCCCAACTTGCTCTGACTCTAGGAGATTCCATAGAGGAAAGACGGCACGATATGCAGTTGCAACCTGTCCATGACCACTCATGGCTTAAAGCCATGCTGTTTCCGACGGAAAGAAACGGGAGTCTTCAGATGCGGCTTTATCGAGGCATGTTTCGACAACAGTTCTTCGATGAAGAGCTAAACTGGGAACAGAAGAAAGCTGTCCGGGCCATTTGCGATCGAAACTACGGCACCATGCCCTACCTCGTTTCGGGACCGCCCGGAACTGGAAAGACAAAGACTATTATCGAGATTGCCTTGCAGCTGGTGAAGCGAGCTGAAGGAGGGGAAGCGCAACCGCACATATTACTCTGTGCGCCCTCGGAGAATGCCACTGATACCCTGGCCATCAGGCTGCGAGACTATTTCCAACCTGGGGAGCTATTACGGTTGAATCGGCCAACCCGCACATTCGCTGAAGTGCCCGGCCCCATTCTTCATTTCTGCTACACGAGAGAAAACGCCTTTTGTCTGCCATCACTAGACAACTTGTTGAAGTACAAGGTGGTGGTCACTAGCTGCCAAGATGCAGCTCTTTTGGTTCGGGCGAGAGCGACAAATGTAGATGTGTCTAGACTGAGAAAGGACATGGGCCATCTGCTTGCCATTGGAACTCACGAAGGTCAGAAACCGCACTGGACAGCTCTGCATGGATGAAGCGGCCCAAGCAATGGAACCCGAGGCGCTGATCCCACTAATGGTTGTTGCGCCTCCGCCGAATATAGATTCCTCGCCACCCGTGTTTGTCATGGTTGGTGACCAATACCAGCTAAGCCCGCAGACCTCCTTACCATTCTCTCCCCTCAAGCAGTCCCTATTCTCTCGCCTTTTCGAGAGGCCAGTATACAGAAATCACCCGCTTGCACGAGGAAACAATGGAGAACCGCCGCCGGTTCTCAGGCCATCGATGCTCCCCATCACAGCTCCTCCATTTACAAATCTTTTCCGGAATTACAGATCGCATCCAGCTATTTTGGCAGTGCCGTCATCTCTGTTCTACTACGATACCCTGGATCCGGAGGCTGGCGGCACGAACAGACTTGGGAGCTGGCAGGAGTGGAAGGGCCGACGGTGGCCCGTCCTGTTCCACGACAATGAGGCGAATGACGAGCTTGAAGTGGGTGGCGGCGGATGGTACAACGCCAAAGAGATTCAGATTGCCATGCACTATGTTGCGTCTCTCCACGCTTCCGGCCTCGTGGCCAAGAAGGATATTTGCGTCATGAGCCCCTTCAGAGGACAAGTTATGCGACTACGAAAGGAATTCAGACGCCGGGCTGCCGGCAGCTTGCATGGAGTTAATGTCGGCCCAACTGAAGCGTTTCAAGGGCTGGAGTACGACGTGGTCATTCTGTGTACGACGCGGGCGAGGGAGAGGTTCCTAAGAAAGGACCAAGAAGTTGGATGGGGCATCGTTGGAAATGCCAACGCTATGAATGTAGCGCTTACAAGGGCCAGATACGGTCTTATCGTGATTGGAAAGCGGGAGATACTTGCGACGGATCCCAACTGGACAGGATTTCTAGAGTTTTGCGACCGCAACGGGCTCGTGTCATCCTCGATTTCTGATGACGGGGCCGGGGAGAGTACTGAGGGTACGGAGCCGAAGACGCAACGAAAACGGAATAACGATGCTTCTGGTGAGAGACTAGCCGTCGGCCCGAAGCTCAAGGTGACTCCCGAGTTTACGAGGTTGGAAAAGGTTCTGCTCGCGCAGGAGACAGAGTTGGAAATCCCGATTGGATCGAAGGCACTTGGTGGCGTGGACGTGGAAGATGATGAGATGTGGATGAATGAGAGGCATGGTTTGACAGAGGATAGCGATTTCGATGGTAACAGCGGCTACTAGGGGAGCCGGCCAGCCTTTGGATCATTCCAGCCCACGTATCTGAGGCGTTGGGGGCCGATTTTCTAGCTCTGAGCATGTCACGCCATGAGATGAGCAATTGAGCACGTTGAGGATTCAATCGTAGGAACTTCAATGTCGTTCGTATAAATTGATGTCTATAGAGGCAGATTGTGTGCCTATGATTGATTGAGTCTTTGGATGGGTTGTGTGGACAATTCAGGTCAGGAGCGGAGTGTCACTTCGTCCGTGTCCGTGTCCGTGTCCGTGTCTGTGTCCATTTCCGGCGAAACTTGGAAGCTCAACAGGACTTGGACTTGGGATGTTCCACCGTTGATGAGGGGGACGCGGGGAGGTGAAGAGAGTGAATAAAGTACTTCGTAAAGTGAAGCTTTTAGCAAAGTCGCCTCGAGCCTAAACCTCGGCATCTCCCGATTTATCTTGTCAGCAGCTTTGATTAATTGATTTGCTACATTTGAACTGGACTGAGACACAACAACCTCGTGCCTCAACCTCAGAGCTGCTCTTTTCTTATTTCCAAACTCATCAATCCTATCAAAGTCGAGCATTTTAAAATCCTCTCTTATCGGGGGAAAAAAGAATTGATCAAGTATCTCATCTGGGACAGCAAAGAAAAGAACAAATGCCTCCCCAGCCTGGCCAGAAGACGGCGCTCATCACTGGGTAAGATTTTCAAGCTCCTTAAGTTTTCTTACTACTGAAAGAACACGCTCCGATTCCTCAAATATTTGAATGAAGAAGCACTAGCTAACAAGATGAGGGAAAAAAAAAAAAATAGGTGCACGCCTGGTGGTATCGGACATGCCATTGCTCTCAAGTTTCACGAGAAGGGTAAGGGAAATGGAGTCTTCTTCCTCCCGAGTCCCAATCAACCCGCCGTACGTTTAAAATAGTACAAGTTTAACTCATGCGATTGTTTTTATTTAGGCGTTCATGTCATTGTGACTGCACGCAGGCCCGAAGTGCTCGCCGAGATGGCTGCCATGGGCATGGATGCCGTAAAGCTCGATGTCACCAGCGCCGAGAGCATCGCTGCGGCCAAGATCGAAGTGGACAAGCTTACGGGCGGGAGGCTTGATTTCCTCGTCAACAATGCGTATGGGCCCTTTTTCCCTCTTCTCCCCATCCATCAACATCACCTCTTTCATCTTCATTGTACTCCCTGGAAAGATGGAGAGCTCTACTGACCTCAAAACAGGGGCGTAACCCACACCGTCCCCGCCACCGACATCGTCATGGACGACGTCCGCAACACCTTCGAGACCAACGTCTTCGCCGTAATGGCCATGGTCCAAGCCTTCATCCGCCCGCTGATAGCCGCCAAGGGCGTCATCATCAACATCAGCTCCCTCTCGGCGCGAACCCCCTACTGCTTCGGCTCCGTCTACTGCGCCACCAAGGGCGCCATAGACGCCTACTCGCGCACCCTCCGCATCGAGCTCAAGCCCTTCGGCGTCCGCGTCATGGTCGCCGTCACCGGCACCGTCCGCAGCAACATCGCCAACAAGACCCACCGCTCCCTGCTGCCCGATTCGCTCTACGAGCCCGTCAGGGACATCTTCGAGTGGCGCCTCGTGTTTTCGCAGAATAACGGCACCGTTTCGACGGATGCGTATGCCGAGAAGCTCGTGAGCGCCGCATTGAGGAGGCCTGGGTTCTTGGCGTGGTTGTTTGGTTGGGGTGGGGGTCCGCCGAAGTGGTTCTGGGCTGGTGGGTTTTCGACCTTGGCGTGGATTGGGTCGTTTTTCGGGGAGTGGTTGATGGATTGGTTTTGTGAGTATCGGTTTAAGATCCCGACGATGACGAAGAAGATTGAGGCTGCTAAGAAGACGAACTGAGAGGGGGGAGTGAAAGGGGGCGCCCTGGTTTGTGTGAGGTTTTGGGGGTTTGTGTTTTGGGGCGGTTGTTACATATCTGTATGTTTTATGTCGTTTTATATGTTTTTACAGTTCGGCTTAAGAAGTTTAAGAAGCTCCGGAATCCCCTTTTAACAAGAATTATGTGTATTTTCGTCTATTTTCGACGTTGCTTCGCTCTGCTCTCCCAGAATATAAATCCGTAACGCCGCCCATGCATGTACTCATGTACTTTGGTATAGCCCCATCAGAAAAGAAACATTAACGCCGCCAAATAAAACCAACAAGTCCAACATGGGCATTCCAAAACAAAGATTCATAAATCAATAGTGAGACCACATCAAATACCACCCCCAAATCTCGATGTCTACAGGTTCGATCCCGGCATCTCAGCAGGTCTCGGTAACGCGTTCCTCGGCCTATATTCCGCCGGCGTACTCGCGAGCTCAAACACTCCATTCTGCGGATCCTCCCTCCCAGCCACGGCTCCATCCTGGTTAGCCACGGCGTGATATCCCGCCGGAGCCATCCAAGGCTGCGCGGCGGCCTGTGGCTGCTGAGGAGGCACGGGCATATTCGGCTGCGGGCCCCAGCCGGTCTGGGGATTCCACGCGGGGGCGGGTGATTCGTTCCACTGCTGCTGAGGCGGAGACATGGCGGTGGGGTTACCACCGCCACCCGTGGTGAAGGAGTCGGGTCCCCATGCGCCAGCGGAGTAATTGTTCTGCGGCGAGATGTCCTGCTTCCACTCGTTGTATCCGGGGGGCATCATGCTCGCGGCGGCGACCGAGTTGGCGCCGGAGTTTCGGCCCGAGAACATGGAGGGCTGCATGCTGTGGCGGCCGAGCATGGGGTTCGCTTCCTCCTTGAACTCGTTGGCAGCGCGGCGGCGGCGGTAAAGGAAGAAGGCGAGACCCGCGATGAGAGCAACGCCTGCCACCGTGGCGCCCACAGCAATACCGATCTTGGCGGTCGTAGAAAGGCCACCCTCGTCTTTCTTATCGTCTGAGCCGGAGTCGGTGGTGCTCGTCGGCTTGCCCGTCTCGGTCGCTGTGGCCGTCGGAGGCGTCGTGGTCGTCGACTTGGCGTCCTCGGCAGCCTTCTGGGCAATCTCGTTGAACTCGTCCTCGGTGATGTCCATGGGGGTCTTGGAGCCGTTGCAGTTGATGGCGAGCATGGTGTAGGTCTCCTGGAGGTCGTCGGGGGAGCTCCGGCCGACGCAGCGGGCGGTGGAGGTGACGAAGCTGCCGCCGTCGGCGCAGAGGCAGGCGTTCATGGTTGGCACGGTCTCGCCGTTGCAGCCCGAGTTGCGGTCGGCTGTGTATAGGCAGGCCTGGGCGCCTTTGGGGTAGGTGGTGAAGTCATTGGGGAAGCGGTCGGCGAGTGCGGTGGTGATGAGGGTTGTGAGGGTGACGAAGACGGGGAGGGGGAGTCGTATTAACATGGTGATCTGAGGTCCCTACGGATATGCGTGTGTGTTTGTATGCGTGGAAAATAATTGACGATGATTTCCTTCTTCTTCTTCTTCTTCTTTTATGCTTCCTTTCAAGTTTTCAACTGCCACGATGAGGAATCCCCTGTAAACGAGGGTTGGGGTATCCTCAAGTTGGGTCGGTCTTGGGAGTTGAAGGGGGGTTTTATGAAGCCCGCCTTGGAGAGAGCGGCAATTATGTGCCAAAGAAATTGAAATGATTCGAGAGGAAACGCTTGAGATTCGCAGATGCCAAGCGGAATTCGACTGCGGAAGAGGTTCGTCGTCGACACGGAGCTGAGACGGCTTTGAATCAATGAACTGGGCTCGTGGACCCAATGTCGCCAGCTCGACGGGCAGTCCCGTTCGAATTTTAAGCTTAGATCGCTAGGAAACGAGTGTCGCAAATTAAACTAGTAGAGCAAAAGAGAGAGCAAGCATCCGGATCTAGCTGTAACAGCAGCAATAGCGAAGGGAAGAGGGCCACGATGTGTTTTTCGAGGAGAGTTGGGCCTCAAAAGATGGAGGGAAATGAGAAAATGAGATCTGGACACAACAAAAACAACGAAATCCGGAGAAAAACTGGCGTCAGGCTAGTTTTGATCCATCGAAGCGAGGGAAATTGCGGCTGGCATAAGGCGAGCGAGCCAGCCCAGCATTGACAATAAGAATCGTGTTCGAGAGGCAGAGCAGAAAGCAGGGAGGGGCGGATTTCGGCACGGATTGAGCTTGCTGGTTGTGGCGGTGCTGCGTGCTGTGCTGAGGAGAGGAGGAGGAGTGAAGGAGTGGAGGAGGGGGCAGGGACACAACAACGCATCTGGTAAGGATCGGGAAGTTGAACGAAGTACCAAGTACAGTACTTCGTACGTGAGCCCAAGATGGCATGGGCTGGACGATCATTCTGATGAATTGGAATTGAATTGAATTGATGGAATGTTGCATCATTGTGATAGATGTGATAGTGATGCCTCAGGGCTCGAGTCCTTTGTTCTTGTCCCAATGCACTAACAAGTTGTTTATCATACGCGAGTAATCTAAACCAGCTCTGCCGAGGCACGGTACTGTATGATCCTAAACAAGTCTTGCACAAGACAAAGAGTCGGGTCCGACAACTCGACTTGGAACGTTGAAGGAACTCAGGAAGCCATCTCAATGTGCTGAACCAGGCTTGCGGGGGCTGGTTATCCTGACCGGAAGCAGCAATAGTGCGAGCCTGGTACTTGTAATATTTCGTGCCTTACTACAAAAAGTGATCAATGGTGGTCGCGTTCAAAGTACATTATGTACAAAGTAACGAAGTAAGTCAAAGCACCCACCAATGACCCACTCCCCCAAACAAGCTACTTTTTCCATCTACAACAACACTACTATCAATATCTAAAAACATATATAAGTCTACAAATTCCTATTATTTTACTTTTAAACATTAATATTATATAGAGTATACCTAATTATATAAAAAAAGATATATAAAATATATTTATTTCTATTAAAAGTAGTATCTTAATATATAAATTTATAAGAACTTAAAGAATTTTATATACTATTTTCTATAGCTAATATTATAATAGAAACCCCTAAAAAGTTATTATAAAATCTTAGTAGAGGCTTTTAAAAATATAAAAATCCTATTTAATATAGTAGATTCTTATTTAAGATATTATAAGCTATATTCTAATTTATATCTAAGTTTATAAATTTACTATATAAATTCTTTAATATAAAAATAATATCTAACTATTTAGAAAGAGGTAAATAGAAGGCTTTTTATACTAAAATCTATAAGTTTAAATTTTAAGAAGTAGATAGCTTTTATAAAAGTATATAAATAGTATAATTATTAAATAAATTAAAACCTTTTTTTAATATTTATAAAGATTTAAAATTTATAAAATTAAATTTTAATATTAATATAATATAGATAAAATTAGATTAATAAAAGGTATTAAAAGTAATTAACTAGTAGTTAAATATATAAAAAAGAAAGCTATTTATATATAAATATTTAGTTTATATTTATAAACTATAATTATTAAATATATCTTAGCTATTAAAAAAATACTTTTACTATTAGTTATTTTTAAAAGTATAAATATATAATAATAATAGTTTTTAAAAAAATTTAGTTTTATAGAAAAATAGTATTTTAAAGTAATTATAAAAGGCTAGACTTTTAATAAAGTTATATTAAAATAGCTTTATAAAGTATTTATCTTAACTATAAAATTAAAAGATAAAAATAATAAGTATTTATTTATTGTAGATAGTTATAAAAGCTATAAAATAGATAATTATATATATATATATATATATTTTTAATATAAGATATATATTATATTTTTACTTTTATATATTTTTTTATATTTTATAATTTTTTAATATTTTTATTTTTTCCTTTTTAAAATAAAACTATTAAAAATAAATTTAATAAATAGTATACCTTTTACTAAATATACTATTTATAAAGTTTTTATTTTTATAATATTATTTAAAAATATAAAAAAAAGTTTTTAAATATAAAATATTAAATTAAAATAGAAAGTAACTAGTTTATAGTCTATTAATATAATAAAATTATTTATAAATTTAATAGTTATAGATTTTATAAGAAACTAGCTTTTTATAATATTATAAATAAAAGTTATTAAAATAGAAGTTTTTATATTTCTTTTATAATATTAAAATATTTTAGCTAAGTTTATAACCTTTTTTAAATTATTTTACTAAATAATAGAAAAGATCCTCTTATATACTAGCTATTTATAAAAGTAAGTAAAGAGCTAGATAATTAAAATACTTTTTTAATAATTATAAAAGTAGAAATCTAAAATCTTAAATATTAAATTAACTAATTATATTTATAAAAAAAGAAAAAAGTAGTTTATAAAAACTTAAATAAGTAATTTATTTATATTAAAGATATTATTACTATATATAAATATATATAGGAATTACTAGTACCTATAGTAAAGCGGAACAGTACAGCCTGTCCGATCACTGACAAAAGAAATAGTTAAATGGAAGGCCCTTATAAGAGGTTGCTGTAAAACCTCTTATAAGGTGGTAAAGGATGTCGGATTTAATGATGAATCCTATTGATCAATGGAAATAGAGCTACTTTACAATAGGAAAAGAAGTCAACTTCTAAATAGGGAGAGGTTTTAGGTTACTCTTGTAGTGGTCACTAGGAATACCTTGGGGATATTTACTAGGCTAAAATAGGTAGCCTGGTGTCGCTGGGGAGCAAGAGAAGACCTTGAAAACAGATAGGTAAGATAAAGAACTTGTTCTTGAATTAAGAACTATAAAAAGAACTAAAAGAATGAAAATAAAAAATAAGTATGAAAAAAAGATATAAAGAAATATGAAGGAAAGAAAAGCTTGATAGGAGGACTTGAAGAACCTGTCTATCCCCCTATTTAAAAAATATCTCCTTCTTATATGAGGGAAATAATGAAATGAAATAACGCGTACGCTGGAAAAAACATTCTTCTGCCCCGCTGTTACTTTTAACCCTACTACAATAGCTATTAGTAGTTAACTTGAAGGAGTTTATTTTAAAGATTTTTATTTCTAGTTTTAGATATAAGAATTTTAATGTAAAATAATAAGAATTTGTGGACTTATAAGTGTTTCAAGATGGCGATGGTAGTGCTGTTGTAGATGGTAAATGTGGCTTGTTTAGGGGAGTGGGTCATTGGTGGGTGCTTTGACTTAATCATGGACTCAATTTGATCCGATCCATTATTAGGCATGTTTTGAGGAACCATTGGCTTGAAGACGAGATCTTGTCTTGTCCGCAAAAGGAAGCATTATTCATTAGTGTCGAATTTATTGGATTTGTACAATGTAGCTTATACACTTGTACACTTATACAGGAACACAAAGTACAAAGTACTTAGCTAGTGCCATCATCCCAAGCAGCCTGGCGTCCATCAAGCTATTCTTAGAAATCCTCGCTGACTCAAGGTGCTGGGATGTGCTGGGATGTGTTGGGATGCTGGCATGGCTTCTTGGTTGTCTGAGGCGAGAATTGTACGCTAGACTTGCAGCTGTCTGCACTGAGTCTGCCTGAGGTTGCTTTCGGTGGTGGCGGTGATCGGTGGCGGTGAAAGAGATGCATCGATCTAGCCCAACACCGACACATCGCAAATAGCATTCATGGGCAAGTGTCAACAGTGGCAGGAAGAACATCGAGCATCGGATGGCATCGAGAGATGAGTGTGAAAATTAACAAAGGAGAGTGATTATATTGTGTCTAGTTATGCTTTCGTCGACATGAAGGTCGAGAATCCTGGTCCTTCTGTCCTTCTCAGGCCTCACATGTTCTTCTCTCCATGAACCCAGAAAGACAAGATCAAGATCTTACGTAATACACTGGAGAGGGAAATCTCATCCAACTGCCCAGTTCAACCATTACATATCCTGGATTCGGTCTCACTAATACTTGGTTCGAACCCAGCGCGCTCGAATTCACCTCACCCGGCGGCAGCACATGCTCCCGCGTTCCATGCATGGTACTGCCCACCCCCTTGTAATCCTTCGGCGGCGGTGGTGGCGAGGCCACTATAGCGGCAGGTAGTTCCCGTCTCGGTCCCTTGAAGAGACGCCAGAAGAAAAAGCCAGCTCCCCCAGCCATGCACAGGGCAGCGAAGATAACGCCCACTACTAATCCTGGGTCTAAAGATGAGTCTATGCTTTCCTGCTCGGCATTCCGTTTTCTAGGAGCAGAGCTGGGTGTTGTCGCGGCGCAAAAGTTAGTGACCTCGGTGCTGGCTGTGTCTACTGCCATGAGGTCCTCATTGGATGTCGCGTTCGACTCCCAAATTGTGAAGTGCCTGGCGTCGAGGTTAGCTATAATGTAGGCTGAAGAGAGGAACTGCCTCCTGAGTTGGCTAATACTGTTGGTATTGATGCCTTGTGTGGGTAGTATGACGAGGTTGTGGGCTGAACTGTTTTTGCGAAGTGCCCCTGTGTTGGTGTTAATGGTGAGCTCTAGGATGATGAGCTGGTTGTTTGGAACGTGGATAGAGAGACTGGACTGTAAAGTAAAAGTCAAGCCCTCTCTGTACAGCTTGACACCTTTTCTATACAGCATGCTAAAGTAGGTAAGGCTGAAAGTCCTATCTACAAGTTTGACCCTAGTGAGACGCTTAAAGTTGTTGAAATATGGCTCACATGGCATCGCCATGAGAACAGGGTAGTCAGGTACCACACAGGTGGAGATGGAGCTAGAGGGCGGGAACAGGCTGGCATCTGTACTGTTAGGGAAGTTGAGCGAGATATCCGTCATGTTGAGGAGGATTTGTGAGGGGCAATTGGCATTGGCCGAGAGTGCCTCGATATGGCTCTCACCTTTGACTTTGGCCCGATCGTAGCCTCCGAGGACAAAGCTCCCGTCTAGCTGCGTGTTGGCGTTGGCTCCCGTTAGGCCATAGAACATGCCCCAAGAGCACGAGGCGATCTTCCCTGCGGTCTTGAGGGTGTTAAGTAGGGTGGAGTTTGACCCTAGCCTGATGGCTATTATCGGGTAGTAACCCTCCTGCCCCCAGCTGTGTTGGGCGATTCCAATAGGAAAGTCGCCAAGACTAACATCCTTGGTGAGTTTCAGTGTGTCGGAGATGAAGTTCATGTCTGGATATGGAGTGTTGTCGTCAGGGAAGGTGGCTGCGGCTGGGAGCTTGCGGCTCTGAGAAGCGAGCTGGTCGTATTGGCCTCCGCGCCAAGTGATGTAACCATCCTGAGTTTTCGGCGCGGGTGGAGTGCAGAATTCATTCGCGCCATATATCAAAGTGTTGTTGAGAGGCCTGTGACAGAAGAGAAAATAAGATCAGGGGTGAATGAAAAGGACCAACCAAAGGGAATAGGAAAGGAGCAATGGAAGAGGCAATGGGAGATGGCCAATATACAGTTATAGCACGTACCATTGAGGAAGGAAGGCAAAGTCCTGTTCAGGAGTCCCAACCGACCAGGCTATGCCCCGCGAAACTTGCCCGTTTGAAGTGTCACGTTTTGTATCTTGGTGGAGAGGGGCTTCGGAGTACACCTGGCAGATGCGACGGTCCATGCCTGACAGGCCAGGAGCAGAGCCACTGCCACAACTCGACTTTGGATATGGCTACGTGAGATCATGGGCCACATGTATGTTGCTAAGTATTGCGTAAAATGTGGAATAAAGATTGAAAGGGAAATGGGGCTTCAGGCCTAGGACTCGGTGAGAATAAGGTGGTAGCATCGCCCTGGAGGCAGTGTGGGCTTCCTCGAGTTATATCTTCCCGCCATCCTCGGAGACCTGGCAGTTCCACGCCGGAACCGGCTAGGATGAGGAGAGAAGCAAGCATCGAGAAACACAGATGGTTGGGCAAGGAAAAGGAAACCGGCAAGACGTCACTCCTGTGGCCAGAAAAATGTTATTTCCTTCACTCCGTGGCCTCTCGGGTGGGTAAAGCTGTACTCAAGCCCATTCCATGGCTCTCGTAGAGGTCTCCATTTCACCAAAACATGTCCTCGCAAAGAGGAGGGAGGCTTCGGCTAGCGCCATATGGTTGAGATCAACAGACGAGTAGCCAATAGCTAACAGACACACACACACAGCACAGGGAACGATGGCTTAGAATCCGTCAGGTTGCACTGAGGGACAAGCGAGGCACCTACCCGGATAGCTGGATATCTATACTACTCATAAGCGCGAGGATCCCCGGGCATTGCAAGATGTGGTTGAAACTCTGTGTCACTAGACGGGAACGTGGGCAGTGGTTTAGCCATACATTGAAGACCACATAGGCTTCACGGGCCATGGCGGCTCCTTGCTTCGACTGTTGATGGACCAGATTTGTCTCTACCACCCATCCCATCGGCCATTGGCCTACCGACCTGCTGTTGATCAATTTGTATGTGTTCTCTTTGACATTTCTCTTTGACTTGGTCCGTTTCACCAGCATGGGAGCTCGTTAGATTGGCGTGTTCGTGACTCCCATTCGGCATTCTTTTTGATAGTTGATGCTTGATGCCACTGCCTAGTCTTAACTGCCCTTCGATGCCATTACTTGTTCATCCTCAAGATCATTGCATCGTCTCCTCGTCCTCACAATGCAAGAAAGTCTCTGATTCCCCCGTAGGAGCCGGGTCATTTTAAAGCGTATCCGCTCAATTCTCGTCGTCCTTGTTCTCCTTCTCAGAATCTACTATCCAGATATCAAGATGGTCTTGGATATGCTCATATGCTCTGCCAAGACGGCTGCCAATACCTCAGCAGTGTATCGATATTGATTACAATATCACTAGCCTGCTTTACTCGCTCAAAGTTGAAATTGCCGCAACTGATTAATATTTGGTCAATTGCTTCTTGCATCTCTCGTTTGCAGTAGCATGTAATCTTAGTGCTCAGTACTGAGACTACTCAACACGACACTCGATTGATGCGGCATTGATGCTATAACTCGATATTTATTATTTACTATTCCGCTTGAAGACTGCTGCCGACCGTGTAAGTCGAGATCGATTCCTCTTTCCCTTTCCCCCATGTTCACGTCGTCGGGATTTCCTTCCTCATTCGATTATCTCAGGCCCTGAAGATCTCAGATCTGGTACGGCGAGTTTAGATTCACATTATTGATACTTGAATACTTGGTCAATTACTTACGTAGGCTAGATATTAGCTCAAATCCATGATGGCCCAATCTTGAAAACTATAGTTCCAGAAGCACCCCTTCTCTTCTTTCCCCCTCCACCCCCCCATCCCGTCCATCCCGTCCATCCCCTTCATCACCTCCATCATCGTCCATCCCCTCTCCACCCTTCAAAACCCCACACCCACACCGTTGACACCTTTACGTTCTTGGTGTAGCATTGCATCACATAGAATTACACAGGGAGACGCTGGGAGAGTCATCGAATCCTTTGTGTGCCTGGCCATCGCACGCATCCGCAGAGATTAGTGTACAAGCAGGTACGATGCAGTCTCAGCATCGGGGCCGGAATGCAACATGAACCATCCACAGAATTATGAAGTAATAGTCGTTACGAAGTACTCAACCGATCTCGTGCCTGCAGATGGCCAGCATAGGCCAAAGCCACCACGATCATTGATCCATGATCCGGAACGGGCCCCACGCCGCCGCCTTGAGTCTAGTTCGCTTTCTTCAGTGTGGGAGCCACCAAGATTATCACCACCATCACCAGCACCCCGAACTCCAACCTCATCATTGAGCTTGATTGATTGATGTATTAATCAATTTATCCGTCATCGCACAGCTTCTCCTTTGCAGTTGCAATTGCTATTCTATTCTATTTTGCCTTTCCTTAGCTCGAACCTGAGCTCTATGATCCTGGTCTCCTCCAACCTCCCACTTCCCACTTTGTGTCCCCTTTCCTCTTTTCAGCTGATGATCTCAGAGCGGGAAATAATAATCAATCTCGAAGTTTCAAGCCCATCCCATAATTCCATATCCATATCCATACCCATACCCATACCCATACCCATATCCATAGTGCCAACATTTGATCCGTCCAATTCCGGAATGCAAAATTGATATCAATCCTAGCCCGGCATCCAGAGATATATTACACCAATCGCCACCTCGGCCTTACTTTAATAATAATAATAATAATCACTGACAGCCTCTTGACACCCATGACCCATCATGGCTTGGTCCAATTTCCTCTCCGCATTTCATCAAAGGCCCCTCACGACCCATTGGAACCCATTGGAACGGAATCCCCACAAAGCGGCGGCTCCAGGTCCGCTCAACCGCAACGGCGCAAACCCGCCGGGGTAAAAAGAAGAGAAAAGGGAATAGCTCCCCCCGGCCTTTCCAGGGACGCCAAGCCTTCCTGTCGTTTTCTTTCTTTGCGGACCCAAATTTCCCCTCAATCACGGGCTTTGCTTTCTTCCGTCTCCTTTTCCTATTTCGCACTCACATTATTTCCACTTACACTGGAATACGGTCCGCCGCCAGAAGAAAGAAGAAAAAAGAAAAAGGCACGGTAGCATATTACACGCCCCGAATTTTGGTTCCATTGACCACTTACAAGAGCGAATGGGATGAATGGGTTGAAATTCAGCGCGTTTTTTATGTTTTCTTCCCCGAGAATCCCCTATGGGTGCTAACCCGAAGAGCTCGAGTCTACTATGTATGGTAAAGTGTGTAGAGTGCGACTCTGACCCCTTCTCTTTCCTTCAATCATGGCTGTTCTTGGCTCTCTTCTATATGACTTTGGGACTCTGTATATAAGTAAACGTAGAAATATAACTCGGTCCGCCCTGTGTTCCTCTCCGCTCCTCCCTCTCCCCCTTCTTCCCTTCCTTTTACACCCAGGTCCACTCGTTTTGCCCGACCACCGTCCACTCATTCACAACGAACAGTTCCCCCTTTCCCCCCTCCCCCCCGGTAACCATGGCCCTCCTCCTCACCTCCACCCTCCTCGCCAGCCTCGCCGCCGCCCAATCCGTCGGCGAGGCCCCCGAGGTCCACCCCAAGCTCACCACCTGGAAGTGCACCGTCGCCGACGGCTGCGTCTCCCAAGAGACCGCCCTCGTCATCGACTCCCTCTCCCACTGGGTCCACCAAAAGGACAACCCGTCCCTCGGCTGCGGCAACTGGGGCAGCGGGCCCAACGCCACCGTGTGCCCGGACGTCGAGACCTGCCAGGAGAACTGCGTCATGGAGGGCGTCTCCGACTACGAGGGCTACGGCATCTTTACCGACGGCGGCGCCCTCACGCTTAAGCATCTCCGCGAGGACGGTAGCGTTTCCAGCCCCCGTGTGTACTTGCTCAATGAGGATGAGGATAAGTACGAGATGATTAAGCTTACTGGGAATGAGTTCACTTTCGACGTTGATGTGTCCAAGTTGCCTTGTGGTATGAATGGTGCGCTGTATTTGTCCGAGATGGATGAGACGGGTGCTAGGAGCGAGTTGAATACTGGTGGTGCTTCGTATGGTACTGGCTACTGTGATGCTCAGTGCTTCACGACTCCTTTCATCAACGGTGTTGTAAGTTAGAAACTCCCCAGACCTTTCCCCTTTTTCAACTCGAGAGGCGGGAGGAGAACCAAAAAAGAGGAAAAGGAAGAAGAGGACGCCAACGGGAGGGAAGCAAGGGAAAGAAAAAGGCCCCCCCCCCCCCCCCCCAAAACACTAACAGAAAATTCACAGGGCAACATCGACGGCAAGGGCGCCTGCTGCAACGAGCTCGACATCTGGGAAGCTAACTCCCGCTCCACCCACCTCGCCCCGCACCCCTGCAACGTGACGGGCCTCTACGAGTGCACGGGCGACGAATGCGCCTTTGACGGCGTGTGCGACAAGAACGGCTGCGCCTACAACCCCTACCGCGTCGACCAGTTCGAGTACTACGGGCCCGAGCTCACCGTCGACACCTCGCGGCCCTTCACCGTCGTGACCCAGTTCCCCGCCGACGACGACGGAAAGCTCAAGGAGATCCGCCGCCTGTACGTCCAGGACGGCAAGGTCATCCGCAACGCCCAGATCAACGTCGAGGGGCTCCCCAAGAACAACTTCATGACCGATGAGCTCTGCGAGAAGACCAACTCGGAGAGGTTCATGGATCTCGGTGCTCTCGCCGGTATGGGTGAGGCTATGAGCCGCGGTATGGTTCTTTGCATGTCCATCTGGTGGGATGAGGGTGGCTTCATGTCCTGGCTGGATTCGGAGGAGGCCGGACCTTGCAAGGAGGGTGAGGGTGACCCGAAGAACATTCTCAAGGTTGAGCCGGATCCGACCGTTATCTTCTCCAACATTAAGTGGGGCGAGGTTGGTTCGACTTATAAGGGGACTGAGTGCAAGAAGAAGCGAAAGCTCTAAATTAGAGAGATGCGCTTGATGATGGATGGGGTTTCTTGTCTAGAGGAGGGAACAGAGCGAACAGCGGAACTTTACTGGTGTATATACAGAGCGAAGCAAAACGGACCGTGATTGCTTATAATCTTCTATGAACATTCTTGAAATTTGAATAAATTCTGCTACTTTTCACAATTCTTGCTGTGCAACTTTCCTTGACTCCGAGTGACTGGTGAAGTCTCAAGTGTATCTCTTAAGACAGTCGACTAAGGATCTAAAAGTAAATCATAGGTAAAACCAAAACCCAGAGCTCTCTTGATATAGTACACCAAGTCACTCCATCCGTCCATTCCACGCCATATTCACCATCGACAGAAGGAAAGGAAAATAAAGAAGAAAAGAAAATAGGCAACAAAGAAAACAAACAAGAACAATCCAATGGCCTCAATATCCCGACGCCATCCAATATTACCCGGATCCGACGCTGTAGACCATATTTCATAAACCCTTTTCCACTAAGAGCACCTGAAACTCCACAGAACTACCGAAGAAAAGAGAACAAGAAGAAAAAAAGAAAAAAAAGGAGAAATAAAGAGAGAGAGAGAGGCGAAGGAAAACATGTTTACTCGAGCAGTGTCGCAGCTTTCCAAAACGCCTTAACCACATCCTTTGGCCGAACACCCGGACTACGTCCAAGGCACACGGAGCGGTGGATGAGTTCTGGAGTTTATTCGTGTTAATCGGTGGAAGAAGATCGGTAGCTGACAGAAAGAGAAAATAAAAACTAACCAGTGACAAGCTTGTCAATATTGAGCGACAGCTTTTGTCTAGTCGGTGGCCCGGTTCCGCTTGTCATGAACGGATCAGTGAGTGGTATGTCGCCAAAATTGATATCTCCAAAGGTTGGCTGCGGCACCTGGGGAGAGTTGTTCGCAGGGTCATAATATTGGTCCGTAAGGAGAGGGTCGATCAGGTGTGACAGGGAAACGCTGCTCGCTGTTGGGGTCGTTGTCGGGTTGGGGGCAGAGTCGAACGCCGACGTGGTAGGAGGGGCCGGGGTGTTGGTGTTGGCGCCGAGGTTGACGTCCGGAAAGATCGCATTACCATAGATCGGATCCATGATCATCTCTGTTGCAGCCGCAAGGACAGATTCGAGTGTAAAATCGTTGGGATCGATTTCGACGGTGACAAAATCAGAAGCTGGGGGAATGTAGACGCCCTTCTGCCGCAAAAAGTACTCGATTTCGTCCGGGTCGAAAAAGTCTCCTTGGAAGCCGGGAAACTTCATGCGCAGCCTGTCGTCCATTCGCATCTCCCGCGTATCCTCAACCGGCTGCTCAAAAGGACCCATGGAAAAGTTAACGCCACGGGATGGTTTATGAGGCCCTTGGGTACCCTGATTCCCGACCGGATTCTGCCTAGAAGAGGGGGATGACGAGGAAGGATTGGAAGCGCCGTCGCTGCTACTCGAGGAAATGTCGGGGGTCGGGATATCACTATAGTCAGTAGCATGGTTCATGAGGTTGAAGAACGACCCGGCGCCACCAAGATGGAAGAATGGAAACTTCCAGTTGTGGAGGGTTTGTCCGTTGTTCCGACTGAGACAGTCAGTTACTCTCTTCACAATCTTATCACGGGGTTCAAACAAGAGACAAAAGCCGAACACGGCTCCGAATACATGGGGAGGGGGGCTGGGCATATTCAATAACACTAGGGCTTGCTCGAGAGCTGCCCTTTGCATACGTCGACCAAAGGTTCGTTCCAGATAGGAATACGACGATGGCACGGGGGGTACTATGAAGGGCGGGAGAGGCGAGGCGGCGACAGCATAGGGAACAGAAGGATCCAGGATACTTCCCGGATTGCTAGCGTCGAGAGACATACCGAATGGGTAGCCGGTATTATTGCCGGACAACGGCCGTGATACCCTCTCGACGATGGCTCGAGCATCCGAGGGACGCGAGGCCCCGTTCGGAAACTGGTAACCAAACGGGACCGGGCCAGCAGGATTTGGTTCTCTTCGCGGAGTACTGGACTCGTTGCGCACCTCAAGGGTGGAGTGGGTACCGTTCGCTGCCGACCCCCTTCTGTTCGAATTCGAGCCTGTCGCCTCGCTACTGCCAGTCGCCGCCGTGCCCGCACTCGGCCCCCCCGTTGCCGACGAAGACAACACTCCGGGGGGCTGAGAGGGCCACGACGAAATCTCTGGGGAGCTCGAAAACCTCGTGGCGTTCTGCGCGCTAGTGCTGGAACTGCCCGTGTTCACGCCGTCGGACTCGTTGCCTGGAGCCTGGTCGGCATCCCTGGAAGAGGCATCATCGCTCATCTTCCTCGCCAGGGCGACGAATTTCTCCGTCGTTGCTTGCAGCTGCCGTCCAAACTCGGGAGCAGCCGAAAGAAGGCCTTGAGAGACGGCGGTGTCATATAGATTCATGAATGCCTTGCTCATCTCTTCGTTGGTGTCTTGAAGCACATTGACCTTTTTCTCGAGAGTCTGAATTGCAGTCTCTTTGCGATTGCGATAGGCCCTTTGAGCAAGGCGAATTTGAGTCCGACGGCGCTGTACATATGTGTTAGTGATGGGTTCACGGGTATTCCTTGATGAAACAGGATAGAAATTGGTGTTTTATAAATGAGGTATACCGGGAGATGGGCAAACATCGTTTTATAGAACACACGGGATATAACAGGACCACTTTGTGAGGTCGAGATCTGAGACGCATCAATGAGAGAGGTCAAGTTACTTACATCAGCTGCTGTGTCATCTTTTGGTTCAACCCGAGGCCGGCCTCTTGCCCTCTTTTTAGATTCTGATGATATTTGCTCTTGGCTCTCTATTGTCCCCACAGATGGTCTCTTCTGTTGTTGTGGTTGTTGTTGCTGTTGATAATGGTGATGTTGAGAATGTTGAGAAAGTGCGTCATCACCGCCATGGTAGGGGGGCGACCTCTGATTTTGGCGATGCGACATGGTTGAAGAGGGCCTTGGGGCCTGAAGAAAGTCACCGTCATCGTACTGTTGGGGACTTAAAATGACAGACAGGTCGGTCATAGGTAGCGACCGACCACCCGAGGGCGAATTGTGGAGAAGAAGAAGAAGAGTGCTTGTGCTTCCTCCTCGAAGGGAGAGAGAGGGAGGGGGATAAGCTTCACGGGCGATGCGGGTGCGGGTTGAGCCACACTAGACTGGAAAGAGGCGCACACAACGCACGAAGCAGGCAGCAGCAGCAGCAACAGCAGCAGCAAGAGGCAACGGATGGGGAGCGGGAGACACTGGCAGACGGCGACAATTGGTGGCTGAACTTGGCAGTTGCACACACACGCAGCGAGGTTTCCTGGTGTTGTAGTGAGGTCAACTAGCGCCGAAGGGGGTGGTCAGTAATTCGCGGGTGTCTAGGTAAAGTATCGGGTACTCTCGGATTCTGTGTGTTGTTAGCGGGATTCGAGGTCCTAGAGACCTAGCTCGGCTCTCCAGCGACAAGTCCTGGAGACGGGGTTTGTTAGTGGGCAGGTCCGCCGTTTGAGGGGGCTCAAGCCTCGGCTTCCAGACAGACAGCAAAGTACTGAGTAGAGCTGAGGACTTGGCGAAAATTAGGACAAATGGAAGATTTTAGCACGAAAAGACAGGAAACTTCTGGTGCTTCAATCAACATGTCCTTGAGACGTAGGACTTTTAGGTGTAGACTCTGATGAACCGGCAACTGAGCTAGGGGTATTATAAAACTACTCTGTTTATCTCGTCGAGGCCACTTGTCGATGGTGGTGCCTGGGCTCGTGCTAGTGTTTTGTGCTCGTGATCGTGATGGGGGATTGATTGACGCGAAGAGAGTCAAAATCAGAACGGCAAGACGGATTCCAGAGCTCTGCAGTTTTCGAAGAAGCTGAAAATCGAGAAACGGAAGACGCAAAGAATACTGAAAGGTACCATCAATAGCCACGGTGAGCGAGGAAAAGCTTGATTATTTATTCCAAGATACGCGAGTACACCGCTGGGAAACAAGAAACGTCTGGGCTATCATCCACACAAAACACAGGAGGGCAGGAAGGAAAGGGTAGGAAAAAAAAAAGCTAAAAAAGCTATGCTTCCTCCCCCGGTCTGAACAGGTGGGTTAAAAAAGCCGCCATCGTGGAGCATCTGTCGCAAGCGGCCCGAAAATCGAACTTGTCGCGATAGGGGGTGTGGTTCCAGGAGTTGACGTCGTTATCATGGTCTCTGTCGTCATCTCCGACTTGTCTTAGCACACAGCACAAAGGGCAATTCCGCGACGACAACAGCAAACACATAGCGTTTCCCACCCTTCCCATATAACTTCCTTTCTGTCCCCTTCCATTCCTCCATTTCCCAGCTGCCCCCCGCCCGCCCTCAACACACTCTCTCACATTCTCTCACATGGGTAACTGCGCAATGCGTAATGCGCAATCCGCACACCCCCTTTCTCCGACCTCATATGTCAGTTCGTTCCCCTATTCCGAAGGTTGTTACTGGAGCCGGCTGGTTTGACTTGCCCCCCACGAGCCACCATGCGTCGGAGAAAAATGGCTGTTGGTTGAATTAGACGATTACTCATCTTTCCCCATCCTTGCGTGATTGCGGCGCTTTAAGGTGCAGTCCCGTACCCCAGCAAGCCTAGAAAGTAACTCGGAAGTACCTGTCAGAGTCGTCATAGCATAATTTCAACGCTGGGCTCCAGAGTACACGGTACAAGATTGGACCATTCATCCAGAGTTCAAGACCGCTGGGTCCCTCTTGAATCTTCCACCCCCAGCCTTCGGTTCGGGCTGGTCCCCTCGGCCCACGGCTCATCCTATCGGTGTGTCGTGGCCTGGCCTGGGCTGGACTGGCCAGTTGGAGCAATGAGAAAGCGGACCACATGTCATGTAATTGGTGATATGTTCGACGGTTGGAGCTCACCTGCATAAATATTCACCTCAAGAGGGACGAGGCCGGCGGTCTCCCCCCTGGTCAAATGGGTAGTGGCAGTCATGCAAGTTGTGCTTGTCCTCCAGACAGGAACGGCGAGGGCGAGGGCGAAGGCTGGTTACCGGTTTCCCTTTCTTTCGAAATGTATGCGAGGTATTTCGTGATATATAATACAGAGTTTGTGATCTTGTGTAACCATACAACCATGGCTCATGCTCATGCTCCTGCTCATCCTGGCCATCCCATCCAAAGCGGGTATAATCGGTCTACTGTAGTGTACATGCTCCTGTCATTCTCCCATTTTCCCAATACCAATGCCAATGCCAATGCCAAATCCAGCATATTAGCATTTGTAATAGTTCGGCTCCCCTAAATGGGTAGGTTCCGTTCGATAACCTTGCGTCACTTGTGACGCCGTCTCGCCATTTTCGCCCGTGCTCTAGCCTCTTCCTGCATCTCCTTCTTCGCGAGGGCCTCTTCCTCGCGGATAAGATCAACCATTGCCTTTGCCCTAGCGAGATGGTCGACCTTGATCCTTTTCAGCGCGGACTTAAGCTCGTGCTGCACTTCCCTCAAATTCTGAACGTACGTGGCGTCGTCCCCGTTCAAGAGGTCTTCCTCGAGGCGAGACAACTTTCTCAGTTTCCCGTCCTCCCGGGCCAGGTCTCCCATCCTCTTCTCCCACCTATCCTCCCCGAATGCATTTGGTATTCGGATATTAGTAATCTCTGATGCCAATTGCGAATAGAGCTGTAATTTGTTGTTGAGACCTTGTATTGTACCGGACAACGCCGGCGGTTGCTTTCCCTTCGTTATGCGGAGAAACGGCACGCCAAAGGATGTAGCACAGAGACGGGGAATCCTTCGCTCCCCCTTGAGAGCAGATTTCGGAAGCGGCCGTACCGTAGGCTTGTATACTGGTCGCTCATTGGGATCATCTGTCACGGGTGGGAGGCGGGTGAGGAGAGGAAGGGATTGTCGTTTTGGCGGTGCGGACTGTTCGGGCCGGGGCGGCCGCGTGTTATACGCGTGTACTCGGTCTTTGACCTCGTTAAGAATAGATGCGTATTCGGGCGACGTGGTGTCCCTTGCCTTGGCAAAGAGCGAGAGAAACTAATCGGCGGCAGCAACATGAAGTCAGTCTTTGAGAGATTCCACGACGCGGGCTAGATTCCCTCCCAATCGCCCTACCTTGTACCCTGCGCTCAGTCCCGCGTACGCTAAGCGCGGACTATTATCCGCTCTGTTCTTGCGGAACTGCCTCCTGATGGCGGCCTGGATAGGGTTCTTGTTATTGAAGGTAAGGTCTGGGGGGAGAGGGATCTCCCGACCGGAGCGCAAGAGCGCCCGGTAGAGGGCGAGGCAAGCGAAGCGGTGCTGCGAGTTGTGGGAAGGGATTAGGATCGGCATATCGGCATAGTCGTAGGGTTTCTTCGCGTGATCCTGCGCTTGCGGTCAATGGGGGCGAGTAAGAGCACCCGTCGCTTGCTGCCTGGCTGAGGGTCTCATTAGGTGTTTTATCCCGCCAGCTTCGCCGGCACCAAGAATTCGCGAAGCTTGTGAATTCACAGGACAAGGTTAGATTTTCCAAGTCGAAGTGTCGATGGGGCGCATCGGCTGGTGACTAAGCAGCCGACTCAATTTCAACGACACCGAACACTTCAGCGTCCCCAGAATTTACTCTTCTTTCACATTTTTTTTTCTTTTACTGATAAATTAAGCTCTATAATCTTTAAAAAGAAATGGAAGGAAAATTAAAAATTAGAGCTAATCGTTTCTACCTAAATGAGGGCTTGGGTTTCGAAGATTAGTATGGGGTGGAGGAAAAGGAAAGGCTCGCTCATTTTGCTCCTCTGATCAAATCGATCAAACCTCACAACTTCTCACTCAAAACTCTCTCCCAACATCTCCACCCAACCTTGGATCATATGTATTATCGTGATGATTTTCCTAAAGAATCTCTCCCACGGCGGATTTTCTTCCCTCGGTTTTGCTAAAATCATAGGACCTAGGGGTAGGCTGGATTTTTCTAGCCTCTTTGAACAGTGCCATATCCCCGACCACCTTCATGCCACGCCACAGTTTATGAATAGCCTATCTCACTCCATTCGCCCAACAAATGTCTCAGGCCCCAAGAGGGAGGGGACCAATAGCCATCTGTGGCTGGTTGGTCTTTTTCGGGTCTGCTGGACGAGACAACTCAGGCCGTCTGTTAGAACGATTCTCAGCCCAATCAGCTCCTGGTGGTGACATACCTCGACGGCACCAGTCATCAAAATCGATCCTCTTTCTGTCAAGGCGGTGTCTTGGCGACACTTCATAATACCCAAGAGCTGCCATGAGTCCTAACCGAACCTAGCCTGACTCCGAAACTGACAAGAGGATGCTGTGGTGGAGAAATGTGCTTGTCGAGGGTCAAAAGATTATTATATGGAGATTGCATGGAGAAGACGAACAGAAAACCGTGCTACTCGGGAGGTTACAGGCAGCGTCCTGACGAGGCAAAGTATCAGGAACTCTGAGGCTATATTCATGGGAAAGAGGAATGAATCTTCATATTCATCTTCATTTTCATCTTCGTCTTCATCTGGGAGGGGCGCACCCTCAACGGACATGCCCCGAAATCTTGGGTCATAAATTTACTCTCGCCCAGCTGCACCAAGGACTGGCCTGCAAATGAACGGCAAGATACCCTACATCAAGGCACCCTTATTTCAGCCCTACTGACCTGGCAGGCGACCGCGCCACCATAAACAGCTGCACCGCCTACTTCGTAGTTGCCCCCAGCACCTGTAAAACTCATGTTCTCTCCGTCTCATTGGTAGAGCCTCGACTCTCGTCCGGCTCCGTGACTCTTCAACGCGTAGACCGGGCTAAAACCTTTGCTGCATGCCCGTAGTGTATAGGCACGTTACTTCGACCTTGGCTTCCTGCCCAGGCAGTCAAAATGGCTGGGATCCCTGCCACAATCTTCTCGGAGTGGTCCATCTTCTCGATTTTCTTCTCTTCTCTTCTCTTCTCCTTTCCGCTTCTCTTAGCATCGGAAACCAGTTTGTAGTATTAGCTTCAACTTTTCATTTTTTTCCCTTTCTGCTGTTAACGACTCATGCATTCATAACCAATACCTCCTACCCAGCATGTGGCGACCGTCATCGACGAGGCCCCGGGGCATCTCGGCATACGAGTACAACACTCGGTATAACCTCCAGCCTACGGAAGATCAAGAAGAAGCTAGGGATGTCGCGGAGCGCAAGGGGTACTCAACGACGTTCAAGAAGAGGCCCAACTACAAGCCGACAGCTCTACGATGGTACTTTATAGTTTGCCAGATCATCCTGCTCTGTGTGATGATTGCCATCGTTGCATATGCCCGCATTCGGATGCCGCACTCGGATAGCACTGCCACGATCGAGGAACGCTCACTCAATCTCGCGGCGGAGGCCAAAGCAGGTCTGGGTCTGGGGGTGTTCAAGCGCCATGAGGAACTATCGCAAACGACGGGTGCGAACCATGTTCTCATTCCACCGCATGGAGTGAGGGCTCTTGCCAGGCCAACTCCCGTCCTAGCAGCGAGGGCATCTGAGCCGATAGTTACACCGACAGTTGCGCCCTCTGCTACACCCTCCTTCAGGCCTAGTTTCTTCATCGCCGACATCGTTACTATTCTGAAGCCGCCTTACATTCAATCTCTCATCGAAGATTCCAGCTCACTTGCGTCGCAAGCTGATCAAGAAAAGAATGGTATTGAAATCGATACCGAGATCCCCCTGGTTCCCTGTGGCACATTGACCGTCTGTACCACGACCATCACAAGAAAGGTCATCACCACTCTTATCATCCCAGCAACGACCGAGGTCTTCACAATCACGATGGGAGCGACAACCCTCTACCACATAATAGAGGTAGAGGAAACCGTGACCCAACCAGACGTCGTCTTTACCACGGATGTTGTAACCGAGATCGAGGATGTTAGCGAGGTCGTGGAGACCACGGTTTTCACGCTACGAAAGCCGCCGCCTCACGGGCAGTCATTCACGGGGAACTTCACTCAACCTCCACCACAGCTAACTACTCAGACAAGGACGAGTTCCCAAACGATCACACAAACAGTTACCACATCCGTTGTTGGAACGGCCGCCGGCACCACAGGCGTCATCACAAAGACTAAGACCGAGACCGAGGTGATCCCCAAAGAGGCTGTTGCTACAAGGACCGGGGAAGAGCAAACGTACTTCCAGCTTGGAGAGACGACCATCGAGGTCACATACACTCCCCCACCCCAGGAGAGGGTTGCGGGCGTTGCGGAGCCCCCGGTTACGCAGATAATCACCACCGTGGACCCGGGAAAGACAGTGACGGATGTGGTTCAGGACCAGCCGTTCCAGGTCGTGCTTAATGACGACAATCAAGTGAAGACAGTTGTGGTTGGCGCGCAAGTCGATCAGGTGGTCCAACAAGTAGGGGGCGATGTGACCAATATGGTGGTTGTCGTCACACCAGTACCGGTTGGGGTTGGTCGTGCCGGTTCTAACGGCAAGGCTGGGACCAATAACCCGGGGCAGCCCGGTCAGCCTGGCAATTCCGGAGACGAATCTGCGAACGTCCAGAATTTTGGAGATCCGGATCGGGGAGCTTCCAATTCTGGGCAAGGAAACTCGAACTCTGGGCAAGGAAATTCTAATTCTGGTCAAGGAAATTCTAACTCCAACACAGGAGGGTCCAGACCCGGGCTATCTGGATCAGCGTCAGGTCAAGGAGGATCTGATAATTCCGGGCAGGATGGTTCTAGACCTGGACAAGGAGGAGGATCGGATAATCTAGGACAAGCAGGCTCCAGACCTGAGCAAGGAGGATCGGGCTCTTCCTCGCAGGGAGGCTCTAGACCCGGACAAGCAGGAGCCGATAACTTAGAACAGGGAGGCTCTAGACCCGGTCAAGGAGGAGCGAGACCTGGGCAAAGTGGATCTGGATCCGACCAGGAAGACTTTGGTGACGACTCTGGCTTTGACGGAGGATTCGCCCCGATATCATTGACTGTGGTATCCGAGGTCGGTGGGGAACTGACGGTTTTCACAACCCAAGACTCACCACAGACTATCGTGACAACGAATCTGGACGGGTCTCCGACAACGATTATCACCACGCCGCCTCCGAGAGTAGCCACTTCGAGGATAGGCGGATCTCTAACGACGTTCGAAATTGTGACAACGCCAACCGCTTCCGATTTGCTCTCCTTTACTGTTGTCACCACCGTTGGTGGCACCCTCAGCACCATGCTCACAACCAGAGAACCAACTACTTTTGTCACTACCATCTCCGGAACCCCGACGACTATTACTTCTACCCCGTCCGCCCGCACAGTAACCTCAACTATGAAGGCGACCACCAGGACGATAGTATCGGTAACTACACCAACTCCGACGGATGAACCAACGCGAACAGAAACAAAAGTATACAATGTCGACGCAGCCAAATACTTCCTGGGAAAGTTCCTCCCTGCGCTTCTCGCCATCATCCTGTCTATTCCGTTGAGGATAATCGATTTAAACGCCAAATTGTATCAGCCATTCTACACTTTAAACCAGGAGCGTGGTGCATTGGGACCGGATTCGATGACGCTTCATTTTAACGGTTTCAAGGCTATGACCAAGCCATTTGAGATGCTATCCCAAGGCCATCCTATGACATTTCTCACCTCTATTATATTATGGGGATCCGCTCTCATGGTGCCTCTCGCAACAGAAGCCATAGGACTTAAAATACATGGCAAATGCACCATCAATAGCATCGTAGGGTGTGCCCTCGAGCTCGGAGTATCTCCCGGCCCAACCCATGCGCTCCTGGCGCTGTTGGCCCTAATAGTCACCCTCCTCCTCGTTCTCCTCCTAATCACGCGGAATTATGAAAGCGGGCTTTTCGCAAATCCGTGGAATCTAGCAGGCATCGCGTCTCTAGCAAGATGTCGGGATGTCCGAATCCATAGCTCGAAGAAGGAAGCTATTAGGAAGGAGACTACCGAAAGACGCTATGGGTTCGGATTCTTTCGAAACGACGAGGGCAGAGACGAGTACGGTATCGTGCTGCTGGATGATTCGGGCCAACATCTTAGGCAGGAGAGGGACAATGACGCGACCATTGACCACCATTCCGATTCCGAAGAAGACGACCATGTGTACGATGCTCCTTCGGGTCCAGCGAGACGCCGGAGTAGCTCGCTTTCAACGGAGAACCAGCGAACCTCGGTACCTTTTCTCGCGCTGACCTACCCCTGGAGGATTATATTCATCCTATTCCTGTTGGGACTTTTCATTGTCATTTTGTATTATCACGTCAAGGTCATGGACCAATCGGACCCTGGGCTCCGGAGCTTCATGAATAGTCGCAAGTTTGGGGCTCGGTTCCTCTTTGCCGGCTTTGGGGTTGTCATCACCTTTGCCTGGTTTGCCTTCTTCGTTAGTAAGTGTTCAAAACTCTCACCTTCCACTCGGAGGTCTCGGAAGAGATCTTCTTCTTTTTTTTTCTCATTTTATTTTCAAGAGGAGCTAACCCTGTTGACTCCGTCAGGTGTCGCCATCATAACGCCATATCAGCTAATGGCGGAAAGCCCCCAGCCCCCCGAACGCAGCATCCTGCTGTCCCGACCATCACACGGAATCTACGGAATCTACGCCGCCATCAAAGAGGCCAACATATTCCTCATCTTGGTGTCCTTTATGGCCATCCTCGTCGAGTTCCTTCCCCTCCTCCTGGCAAATGTTCCCTTCAACTTGACGCAGACGAAGCTCACCCACGCCGTATGCGCGCGGCTCTCACTTTCAATATTGGCAATTATGATAGCGACGCTAGTAGCATCTTTCTTTATCAAGTGGCCCAAGATGCCGGTTGACCCTAGGAGCCTGGCTGGGGCGATGTACTACGTCTCGGGTTCGGATATCCTGCTGAGTAGGGTTGAAGGAGGTGCTAAGATGGAAGGGGAAGAGAGGGACCGAAGAGTAAGGGAGTACGGAGGGAGGTATTACTATGGGAATATTGGTGCGAAGGGTAGAATTGGGGTTGAGGCGGACGAAGGAGCAGGGATCGGGGATGACGTTGAGACAGCTTATCATGGGAACCGCATTTAGATGGACTGTTGGGTTTAGGTGTTGGAGATCTGTGATCCCACATCGCTGTTTGATTTCATCAAGGTCTCACTGCATTACTTGGGGTTAGATTGGGCATCGAACTGCTGTATTTTTGACGTTCTGTTTTCTGAGATGGAAGCGGGCATGGAGGGTTTCTTTGTTTGGTCGGAACGCCGTTACGATTCCGAGGCATGATAACGACGATACCACTCTTCAGACAACGGCAGCTGAAGTAAATGATCTTGTTATTTCATACTACGAAGTATTTCATGGACATTTCAATGTTTATCTGTAATAATTTCTTCACAAAAAGGAAGGAGAAAAAAAATAAAAAGAATAGATAAACAGACATACAACACTGGGGATTCACTAGTCGTCACCGACCTAGCTACTAATCCAGCCCTCTCCGGCTTAGTTTCTCGAGAGCAGACGGGATCGGAAGTTTCCCGGAGGGTATGATCGTATGTAACAGTTCTCGTTCCGAACCATTCTTGTAAATGGTTCGCTGGGTCCTTTCGTAAAATGTTCGTGGCCACAGTCATCTTGAAATCACTTTTAGGCCTCGATCCTAAGACCACCACTTACGCTTCCACCAAAACAGCAAACTTTTGTGTCGCCTCTCCCTATGCTCGTTCGAACCTTCTGTTAAAATCAAGGACGAGACGTAATATGACTCAATATGCGCATGTGAGTAAGGCCTTGAGAGCAGGAACCTCCAAGGACAACATTTAGCGGGTGGCTGCTTCCTTCTCCTCGAGGCACCCGCCAAGGCACAATTCGGAAGGCATCTTTTCGCTTCCTTCCTTAGAAATTGGCCACTCAAGGGTGAGAAAGGATTACGAAGTACATGTAGCTTCTTTCGGAGAGGAAGAACATCAAGCAAGAAATCCGGTGTCGTCCAGAGGTTTAGGATGTGACGTTTTCACCGTCAAGACCTGGGTTCGAACCCCAGCACCGGAGCTGATTTTTTTCTTCTTTTTGCCCTTTTTATCTTTTTCTCTCCTTTCTCCCCCGACATCTCCTTTTTGTCTTTTTTCTTCTCTTCATTTCAATTTCTTATTGTACCTATGGCCCTGGCTAGCTATATTGAGGATTTCAGAATATTCTGGACAGCTCTTGTCATCCGGTACTGCCTTTGGGCCAGATCCTATAACATGCCCTTGCTAGCTCTTCGAATAGGTAGGACACTGGTCGAACAATGGAGAACACTCCCCCTGAACCCATTTTTTTGGTCATTAAGACACTCAACGGGTGAACACTTCAGAACTAAGGCCCATAGATGGACGCAATGGGCTTCGATCCAACTATTTCACTGTTCTCAGCAGGTTATTTTGATTGCTTCCCATTTTATATTACTGTTTAGCCTAGCAATGGGCGAGTCTCCATGAACTGCCAGCCACCTTGCCCATAGATGGAGAGTGGGGTATGGACAATGTCCAAGTCTCGGGCATCTGGAAGTTAATGAGAGGACCCGATTGAGGGCGGCAGGGCCGGGGACTCCATACAGAGGGGTTCATCGACGCTGAGAAAATAGATATTGATTGTAACTGGGAAGCGATTAAGCTTGAAAAGGGAAAAATAATGATTGTAAAAGGAACCGGAGGTATTTACTTATATCTCCCTTCGCTCCAAGGACAGCGCACACTTTAATATTCCCCGTTAGAACAACTTTGAGCAGTCCTGATTTTCATAACGTGCTTTCATTTCATGGGTATCATACACATTCATTTTCTTGCCCAAGCCCGGATTGAATTCCCACACACTCTCAGCAGACGAGAGAGGTCACCGTCCGAAAAAAAAAATTGCCACCCAGCCTTCAGACCAGGGAAGGGACTTCGTCGACCTTTCTCCACGGCTTCCTCAACGGCTCACGCGTCGCCCACCAATCTCTATATGCCTTAATAGGACTAAAAGTTGCCAACCGAGCAGCTCAAGCATTGCAGATGAGACCGGGGATTGGCGTCCCTGGACTGCTCAACGGTTGTATTGAACAACTGCAGTTTTTCGCAGCCTCGGGGCCGTCGTTCGACGGGGTTGAGCCTTTTACACCTTTTGCCCCCTCCACCTTCAGAATTTCCACGCTTCGTAAAGTCTACAGGTGCCGATCCAAGTGTCGTCAACCATCAATCATATGTCGTTGGTGCGCATCGATTCACGCTTAATCGATCGACGTGATCGCCCCGATCTTGCAGTTGCGGGTTCTCTCGGCTCCTCTTTGACAGTACCCCCGCCAGCTTCCTCCATTCTAGAGTCCTCATCCTCATCCTCGTCTAATTCCGGGCCATGGCGCTCCCTTTGCGCCCTGCGAATTCGCGCGAGCATGGCCTGATCAGGCACGAGGTCGGTTCGACTAAACGACTGTAAAGCCAAAAGGGTTTGCCGTTAGCATCGGGATCTCGACGGAAAAAAGAGTGGCTTGATAATAACGAGAGCGTCAAATCAACACTTACGGCGTTGCATCCCGCTTGTGGACACTGTACTCTTCGAGCACCACCAAAGAACTCCAGAATCGCAGTCCTCTCAAAAGTGTGTTTGCACACAGTGTTCGTATAGGGCTCCTTCATCTCTTGTAGCGACAGCGGACACCTCGTGCTAACCTTCTCCCTCTCAATGACCAGCTCCTCATCATCGTCCGCCATGTCCTCGTCTTCTCCACCCCTATTACTGGCATATCCTCCTCCGTAACCGTAGTTGAACACTGGTTGGCCCTCCCGAGTGAACCACCTCTTGGCATCAGGGACAACGGCATCCGCGCCGTGAAGTCCCATGTGCCACTGCCTCTTGAACTCAATGTAGTCGTTGTTCAAACTGTACCGCTGATACATGGACATGTTTGCGTACTCGTCCGATTTCTGCTCTCTCAGTTCCTTGATCAATTGGGTTGAAGCATCGAACTGGGGTTCAGCAAGGTCTGCTGGCCCTCCGAGCTCCAGTTGGCTTTGCTCCCTTAGCCTCCTCTCCTGCTGACGGGTCCTGGCAATGTGCGACGAAGTGTCGTGCATCGCTTTGATGGATTCCCGCTCATCAGATACGTTCGCCTTGATATCAATGAGCTTCCTCACGGATGTATCCGCCTCGACCGTGAGTTCCTCTGCTAGACCCTCTAGCTTCGCAACCTTCTTTTTCATCTTCGCCCTCTCCTCTTCTTTCCCCTCACCCAGGCTCTCAAGATTGGCTCGTGCGCTCTGGAGCGTCTCGTTTAGCTCAAAAGTCGCCCGTCCAATGAGCGCAAGGGACTCGCGGACATGTTCGTCGAGCTTTTCTGTCTTGAGGTTCTGGCTTAGGAGGAAGAGCGACTGGACGGCTTCGTCGTTGAGGGCACATGCTTGCTCTTTGTACGGAGGAAGTTCGGCTGGTGCGGCGGACGATGGGGCTGGAGCGCGTGAGGCTGTGGTGGAGGGTGGGCCGCCACTGCGACGGCCTTGTTGGAGACGGCGTCTTCCAGGAAGCATTATTAGCAGATCCTGTCGTAGGGTGAATATCAGCTGAAGTTGTGGTTATTGAGAATGCGAACTGGTTGAAGTTGGGAGAACGCGTTCATCGTCGCGTTCGAATTTCTTGGTGGGGCAAACGCTAAATTGGCACCTGTATCTGTTGAATTGCACGTGCCAGCAGCTGGAATTACTCCCTCATGAACTCGGTCAGACATCAGATGGCGACGCTGGTCTCACCTTCTCATTGCTTGCAACTTCCTGAACATGGCTCTCCAGATACTCTCGGATCTCCATCTTGAGGCTCCCAAGGCCTACGATATATTTGAGATCGTACCAGTAGCGCCGTACTTAGCACTCCTTGGCGACATTGGTAACACGCAACATAAAGATGACTTCCTTGCCTTTCTCACTCGACAACTCAAGCAATTCTCCGCCGTCCTCTTAGTTCCTGGGAACCACGAACCGTATCAGTCCAGCTGGGCGGAAACACTTGATACCCTCCATGCATTCGAACAAGATGTCCGTAAGGACACATCATTAGGAGAATTTGTCCTCCTTGACCGAGTAGCCTTTCGTCTACCAGATACCAATATCACTATCCTCGGGTGCAGCCTTTTTTCTTATATTCCTCCTGAGAGTGAAATGGCTGTCAGTTTCGGCCTGAATGATTTTTTCCAAATTCGCGACTGGGATGTCGGTGCGCATAACGAGGCACACAAACGGGACCTCGCCTGGCTCAACGCGCAGGTCGCAGGCCTCAAACAATCTGATGCTGTTATCATCCTTTCACATTGGACTCCATCGAGAGATGCTCGTGCAATCGACCCCAGGCATGCGAATAGTCCAATCATCAGCGCTTTCTCGACTGACCTCTCTGGAGAGGAATGCTTTAGAAGTGACAAAGTAAAGCTGTGGGCGTTTGGCCATACACACTATAACTGCGACTTCACTGTTGAGCGGGATGGGGCTTCGCCCCTGAGACTACTTGCAAATCAGAGAGGGTACTACTTTGCCCAGGCTGAGGGATATGATGGGGGGAAGACGGTCCGTTCATAACAACACTCGTGAGTTTGGTTCCCCGAGCTGCCCAATCTCTTTGAGTCAGACTAGTTGTGACTACGATGTTCTTTCGCTCTAATGTCTACTGGCGATCTGGCTTCTTTACCTTCCCTAACTCTCTCTGTTCTGGGGGATGGATTTCGTTCAGAAGCCGTCGTCATCGATGTGCTCCCCTGTGCATGAAACCAGCAATTTGATCCCCATAGTCTTTGAACACGCCCCAAGCCTTGACCTGACTTCCAGGGTGGGGTACAGGAGATATTTAAGTCCTTTGGGAATAAAAGCAAGCGACCTCCTGACGATAAGAGCTAGATGGATCCGTTAATGTGGAGGTGGGTACTGGGAGGGTGTGGGGGTCGCTTAAAGGACACAAGGAATTTAGGCCGAGTTGAGGTAGAGTGTGTATGGAACAAATGATTATACCCCGTTTTCCTCGCTGCCTTCCATTCCATGCCCGAATATATCCTCAAATAAGTGACACTGATGTTTGTTGTTGGCAGGATATTGATGCTCTGGAGTCATATAATGGGCCGCGATAAATAAAGATTCCAGTTTAGCAGAACTCCGACTTTGCAATCCTTGGGAACAGGGTCTAAGTTTAGGAAACGGCGGCTTCACTCCAACCCATTGATCGTTTCATTCCAATCCACAACATTCTGTCAAAGCAGAGATGGCGTTGATGGGCCAAGAGTGGTCCAAACAAATCGCAAACAGAAAGTTAGACAGCCTTTACCAGCCCCAATTTCCATTTACTTTGAAAGCCTAACTTCCCAAAAATGCTGCCTGATATTTCAGGTTCCACTGGAGCACCATTTACATTCCCCAGCTGTACTTCGTATGTATCATTAGAATGATCAGAATAAGCATCAACCAATCTATTTTCCTGCATTTTATCGCATTGGCATCAAGACCTCTGACACCTTCATAACCAACTTTTATAGTCATGGAGTCGATCGGTGCTGCACTAATGCCCCTCCCTGCTATTGCATGGGGTGAGATCGCTTTGGGACACCTTGGGGTGGGGACCATTATCAATGTCAGTATGCTCCCTCATCTCATCTCGTCTCCTACAACTCCAAACTAACAAATATCGTGCACTAGACCTATATGGTTGTTATTGATGATGATGACTTTGATGTCGCAGTGAAGTCATTGCTTAATGCAGGCTTTCGGGATGCCCCCTGGTCATATTGCTCTGTGGTAGACCCTCAATCTCTCGAGGACGAGGTTATCAAGGGAATTCACAAGGATAATGCCATTCAGTACCGCAATCTCGACGATAACTCCATGCGTTTTCAGTTTCCCTTAGGAAGTAAGGTCAAATTAAGAGCTGTTCTCCTCCGATCATCCTACACACACATAAGCCTCCGCGACACACCAGATCAAAGGTTCACCAAGACTGGGAATATATATTTCCCTGATAAGGAGCTCCTCCTCGAGAGCTTTGTCAAGACAGCAGTACGGGAGCCTGAAATGAATATGTGGACAGGCGATCTCGAGGGGTGGGCTATATCATATGCCTACGGTTGGCTTGATATCGATGAAACTGCGCTGGATTCGATCTCTGATGAGGAGGCTCAGGTATGGTTTAATGAGCGAATCTTAAGGGATAAAGGGGGACTTGACAGGACTACGGACACAAAGAGGGCGGGCAAGAAATAGAACACATCCCAGTAGATAGGCACTGTAATGCTCTTTGTTTTTCTTGCCGCCGGTCTCACTCCTGCCTTGTTGAAATAACACACACAAGAAAAACTCATGGTATCATTGACTGACGGCCTACTCGGTGCATCCGTTTCAACCTTTTCCGTAAATGAAACCCGACTCTATCCTCCATGCGCACCTTCCAGTCCGCTCCACCGGGAGAGAAATCATTCCATTCGTCAAACTTGATCTTCCTCCCCTCTGATGAAATGAGGCTGATTGTGAGACTGCTGCCTGGATGGCATCCGCTACACAGAGAAAGAGCTAGGCTACCATCTTCGGGAAAGCTTAGCAAATGCATATAGAGTTCAACCCGCCCAACAGTATTCGTTAAAGTTCCGCGCACCAAAACGATGTTCCAGGTCCACTCAATAATAGTTCTACACACTTTGCTATGACTTCCACTCCTCCAGTCTTCCACACACAAATGGACATTTTAACGAGGCATATTGAATGGGTTAACGAACCCTTGGAGCCTAATCCTCAAGTATTGGTTGCCGAGGGCCCTCAAGACCGAGTAATATCCGATGTACGAAGTACTTCGTATATGGTATATCCTGATACTGTACGAAGTACAAAGCATTGAATGTCATTCATCGTGTTTTACGCTTCAGCCAGGTCCATGGTTTATACCCGCTCCCCCTTTCCATATTTTACCCTATGCTCCTTCCGCATCTCTCAAGACCCAACGAAATCAAATGCGCCCCGAATTGATTTCGTCTTAGGAAGTAAAGGTGAATGCAAATTCCATCACCAACAGGTTGCTTCCGAAGATAGCGGCAGGTCGTTTCCTTGGTCTTCTCTTGGCATCCAACCGCCTCATGGAAATTCTGATTGGCACTTACAATTCTCGCGCCGAAGGATCCACGCTGCCAACGTGAAACGATGCGGTACTCAGCTTTCTTTCTCGGGCAACTTTTGACGAGTGGGTTATCCGTTGTCTGTCGCTAAGCGCCGGTTCCATCCTGAAGGGGCCTGGAACAGCGGTTATGGAGGGGTGAATGCGTTTGACTGCGCCCCAACCTGGCCCAGCCTTATGGTCGGCTCGCGTTGTTGATGGAATGATTGGCCCAAGGACCTCATGTCCCTCTCTCATGTCACTCTCTCATGTCACTCAGCGCAGGCAGAAGCGCTCCCTGCTACACTAGCAGTGCTGTCGGCGCCGCCAGCAGCTCTAAGGTGTGACTGAGGAAACGCGGGCACTCGAGTATAAGAAGGGGAGACAAAACCCTTCGACGAAGAGATTATATATCCGCAACCAAGAGCATCATATCAGCACCAGTCACTCGTCATTCGCTGTATACCCATCCAAACTCATTATCCTTGATTCTGCTTCTATCATTTCAAAATGGCTTCAAAACTCACCGCCGACGAACTTGCGCAGGCCGCTGCGATCCTTACACGTCATCTTGAACATTGTGGGACACATTTCAGCATCAGTGGCGGCGCTGCTGCTTCCCTCCTACGATTCAGATATCAACTTGCGTCCCGTGCCACAGATGACATCGATCTGGTAGTTCAGCCAAAAGGGGACATCGACGCCGAGTCTGTGTCAAAATGGCTTTACAACACGTACCCTGAGGTCTTCGGAACAAGAGAGGTATACGGTGTCCCAATTCCGGTGATAAAATTCACGCGAGACGACGGTTCAAAAATCGACATCGAGATCGAGATATTTGACGTTCGCGCCTGGCCTAATAGACCCCAGTACGACCTAACTAGCCCAAACAACGAGCGCATTACCGTTCCAGTTGATGGAGTCACGGTCCCGATCTTTGGTCCTCGCTGGATCCTTCGTGAGAAAATTGTGACCGCATACGAGCGCCAGGGCAGCCGAAAGGAGGTCACTGATCTCATCGATATCACCCAACTCCTCTCACTCCCAGGCTTCGACTCCGTGGACCTCAGCGACCACCCCGAAGCAGTTAGTCATGTGTTGTCTAGGCGCCCCGGCTTACTGCCGCTCATGAAGCAAAAAGTACGCTGCCCGAGCGTGTTGGACAACTGAGGGGTTCGGAATGGGAAGTGAAAGAAATGGGTCATCGGACTCTGACGAACCCCTCCGCTGTAGGTTGTTGAGAGGGAAGAACGATATATTCTTGGTCGCAGGCGATCAAGTCAGCCATTGCATATATGTTTGTTGAGTTCAGGGCACGATGGGCGAGATGGGCGAGAGTGTCGATGCGATGTATTTAAGGATAAGTTAGCACAATTGATTGATGTATTGGTGAGCCTTAAGCATCGTTCGTCACCGTGTGACGCTCTGCAGTTTGCGGATAATATCATTTCTTTGAGGGTTCTGCAAATGACTCCAATCAAGTAAATGCAGCGAGATGTGCTGTAGTAGCCTAGAATGTCGTTGACGAACCATTACAGATTGAGACGTGCCATAGGCCGTGCTGGGTATAGATTGACTTCTATCCAAGACAAAATGTCCAGGAGTTGCACCTTGGGCCTTAAGGTTTCCGAATCTGACATCTTACCCTGTAAGAATGCTAATCCATATGAGTATCGTTGAATCACTCTGTGCCTTTGGAATTGATGTACCTATGCCCTTTCTTCCTCCTCTCCATCTTAGCCTTCCTCCTAGCTATGGGATTGCCGACACCTAGACTTATGAAGCCCATGAATTTAGTCGAAGAAGGGTCCATGCCTCGTTGCAGTGTCCTACTTCCAAAGAGTAGAAGACTTTTTATAATAGTATTCAACTGGAAGGAGCACATCAATCTTTTCAACTTTATATATTCATATGCTGAGACTCGAGTTAAGGTCACCACTTGCCATATAAACATGATACCGGCACCGAGTCTACCACTTGACCACTCCGTCTAGGTACCATAGCCATCGAGCCGCTCTAAGAGAGTGGTATTAAACCATTAATTGATCAAATACTCACTTAGCTCCACGTGGATAGCTATTGGTGAACCAAGTTGGGTGCTATTGACACTGGAGCGGGTAAGCCCTGTCAGTGGAAGCACCTCGAATAAGGAGAAAGAAAAAAAGAATCAAGAAAGAATAGATGACCATGAATGAGGCCCTAGAAGATGATCAAGGAGGAGTAATAATGATGTCTCTTGTTGAACCATTGTGATTGCTCTTAATAACACTCAATTCTTTAGATGAATTAAGCAAAAACAGCTCCAGCTTCTTCTCCAGCTCAAGGGCATTTATTTGATGATAAAAAATCTACATCATTGATAATTGAATCAATGCTGAAGAACGAGGAGAACCAAGCGGCATGGCTATGGTGGCTGGCGTGTGTTTTACGAGCGTCCCCGTCAAGTCCCCGTTGCGGATTTATGAAATAGAAACATTGGCCTTCTGACCTAGAGATTACGAGGACTTTTGGATGGATCAATTGATCCATGGCTGCCTGCAAGATTATAAGCTGCGCCTTTCCATGAACGCTCTGGTGCAGAAGCTGAAAACACTAGCCGGGGGGGGGGGGGGGGTTTGCAACCATCTACACTGGTACGTACCGTCGATGTCCACCACTAATAAAACCGTGCACCGCCCTATGAGGCTCACTCCCTGCGTGTCACGATCCAGACCCTTTCTTTCTTTTTCTTCAAACTTTGGCGAGCAAGTCTAGGAGGCATTGCGCCTTCAAGTACAATTTTTTCCAGGTGGTGACCCCTGCCCCGAGACTGCCACCATCGCCACCACCATGGACCGCGACAATGACCCGCACGCCACGGCCTCCGACATCATCACCTACATCGGTGTGCCCCTCGCCGTGCTCGGTGTCCTCCCCATCCTTTACAACACCGTCGTGACGCTAGCCGCGCTCTCCAAGATTAAGCGCATGCTACGCCACAGCGAACTCAAGGCCCTCACGCGCAGCGACGTAGTCAACCGCGTCATCGAGGTCGAGCTCCCCCGTTACGCAGTCACGCCGCTCGACAGGTTAGAGCAGCGCGACCAGTACTGGACCCTGAGTCGACATCCGAGCAACATCCCCGGCGGCTCGTGGACGACCTTTAACTGGCGGACGAACGCCATCGGGATTAAGACGCAGAGGGTCGAATATGCCGATCAGTTGCGGCAGCCGCAGGTCGACGTCGACTTTGGCGAGTTGATTTCGTACTTGTTGGATTTGGGCGCCGTGCCGGATCCGTATGGTTGGAGACTCTTGAAGACGACGGGGTTGTGGACGCCCGTTGGGTGTGCGCTCATGATGTCGCCGGATGGGAACCATAAGGCGTTGACGGTTGCGCCGCTGGATGATTCGGATGGGAATCTTTCTTTGGCCGTGCATTGGTCTAGCTACTGGACGACGAGGAGTCATAGCTCTTTGCCGCCTTACTGGGTCAGGATCCCCGCGCCTCAGCGCGTGGTTCCCGAGCCTTCGGAAGGGGGCCAACCATCGTCGTCTACTACCCTATTAGAGCAGGAACCTGCATCCCCGTCCAAATCTGTGAAAACCGGCGCCAAATCTGTCAACGGCTCAATATCCGACTCCCTCCATCAAGAAGCAGACGCCAACACACGCCGGGCCATTTCCTGCCACATATCCACCAACGGCCTCATCACCGCCTTGCCTACAAACGAGGCGGGCCACATCATCTCCGACGGTCTCTACATCGACCACCTCCGCATCACGCAGCTTTCGACCAATGGCGTCTGGTTCGCCAGCGCCGTAACGGCTTTTGGCACCTCGGGGCAGACCATTCTCTGGAACTACAAGATCCCCGACGAGATTCTTGCCTTTTCACGCAAGGATAGCGTTCCCTGCGGAGTCCTTGAGATGCTTGGGGTCGTGACGGACGACGACACGCCGGAGTGGGCTACCAAGTATGACGACTCGGGGGTAAGGCTCGAGATGCAAATGAGGAAGGCCCAGGAGCGGATGAGAAAGATGGCGGCGGAGAATGCCATGCCTCCGGCTCAACGGGCGCAAGCGGCCAGGGAAAGGGTACAGAAGGAAGGCCTGGACCAGCTGAACGAGAGTAAGTTTAACACATCTGAGCCGTTAAAACGACGGCCTGGAACCAACCGTATTCGGCCATGCAAATATTAACACCATAACTAGTGCGTGACCGGATGCGGCTAGATAAACAACGGCAAGAAACCCGCATGGCCGAAGCATTCCAGTCCCCCAAATGGAACGCGACGTTGGTGGCAGAACACAACCTCCGCTGGCTCAAGTCCAAGGGGCACGTCAGCGAGTTCCTCAGCATCAAGGAGGCTGCCGGAGCGATACTGCACCGGATGATACTCGACGGGCAGTTTGCCAATTCGATCTGTCGTACACTCGATATGTGGAAGACGTGGACGGATAACGCCGGCATGCGCAATTCGGATTTCGAGGCGCTCAAGGAGGAGCACGTGGTGTTTGCTCAGGCGACTTTATTGGTTTCGGTGATTAGGGAGACGGGTAAGACGGAGACACAGGTGTCGGTGGCGTTGGACTTGCAGGAGTGCTTGAGGTTATGGAAGAAGGTGAGGTTGGGTTAGAGAGACGGGGGATGTGGGCAGTCTATTCCATTGTGGTTGTGTCTTTAGTGTACAATACCCGGTCTCCAATGACCCATTGATCTATGTAAATTATAATAGTACATCCAAAGCGATATTTAAGCAGCGTCGTCATCGATAGTGGGAAGTTGGGTATCAAGGACCATCTCGCCGCACAGCAAAGAAGTAATTGCCAACCTTTTCGCTCCCCTGAACCTCCTTCCACCCCAGGCCGGGAACATACACAACGCCTGTACACCGTGGGTTATTCCAACCACCCATAGTGTGGAAATACGCCCTCAACTCCTCCTCGTTGATATACTTGTCCCAATTGTGCGTCCCCTTGGGCACAATCTTAAGAATGTCCTCGGCCACCAAGTTCGTCGTAAACCAGCTCATCCAAGTCCGCGCAATCGTGCTTAGAACAAGCCAACCGCCAGGCTTCACGAACGGCTTACACCTCTCGAGGAACTTGCCCGGCTCATCAACGTGCTCGACGACCTCAAACACGGACACCACGTCATACTGCTCCTCGACCTTCGTCGGCACTTCGAGCTCCTCGATGGATCCCCATCTGTAGGTGAGTTTATTCCTCAGCCCCGGATCCCGCCGCGCATGCGCTTTCGCGATGGCGAGCACTTCTTCGGACGCGTCGACGGCCGTGACGTGACTCGTCGTAGGGAGGCGGGCGGCGCTTTCGGCGAAGATGC
>JUDQ01000048.1:95970-119282 GCA_000812075.1 Scedosporium aurantiacum
CTAATCCAGACCAGGACTTGACTTGGACTTCAAATTTCAGATGACCCGGCCAGTCACCCCACAGTCGTAGTTTTCGGATCGGGAATCCGCCTGGTTGCAGCAGCAGAGCAGGAAATAGCCGGTTATCGCCGCCCTATCCAAGCTGCTAGAATACTAATCACATGCCTCCACAACGCTGGCTCTTTGCGGCTGCCATCCCGCTCAACTCGCACCATCACGCCTTTTCTTGGCTTATTCCAATATCCCGCAGACCTTTTTTTCCACTTATCTCCGGGTAGGATACCCATTTTCAGGAATCCCCTGCAGCTGTCGGCAACTGAGGGAGTGTACCGGTCTTCATGCACCAACATGACGCCATACAGATCGAGTCCGAGATTCGGAAGGACCCTGGTGAGAGGGGATACTGAGAGGTGATAGGTGATAGGTGATAGGTGCTGGAAGTACGAAGTACTGATCCGTCCTCCGGGCGAGAGTTTGTTCCTGGGATCAGGACTAAACTGCCAAAAAGGCTCGGATTACGAAGTACTACCATCCCCGTTCCTGCTGACAATTATTGTGTGTCACCATCACTAAGCCGAGGAGAAGAAAACGGGCCCGGCGGAACGAGACTTCGGACGGGGATAGCGTAACCTTTACAAATGACCGCCCAATTGTCCTCCTCTCCCCACTTCGGCTTTTCCTGGAACAGTGAGCTGTTACGGAAGTTGGAACGCAATCGTGCAATGTGGTATACAGGTATACACCTAGAATGGTGTAGTGTTGTGTACGAAATAGTCATGTACATCCTCCGCAGACGGGGCGTAAAAGTACAAGAGGAAGAGTACTTTTACTTACTTGCCTTTCCTTTGCTTTCCATCAATTGATTTTTTTTTTCTTCACTTGTCGCAGGAGAATTTAGACAACACGACACTAAAAATCGCCAGTTTTACTTCGTACTTCGTACTTCTGACCTGCCATACGAGTCAATTGATCGCCGGGGCTTGTCCCAATTGCCTTAATTGCCTTCCCAATTGCCTTCTCCATTCCCGCTAAAAAAAACGGCCACTCCGCCCTCGGCTTCAGGTATCGCCGCCTACGAAGTACCTCTCTCCTCTCCCCTTTTCTTCTTCTTTTTATCCACTCGCTGGTTAATCGTGTCTTTTATCTCCGTTTTTCTATTCTCCAGTTGGCCTTCATTTTGAGCGCTTCCCGCGATAGATCGACAAGAAACCCCGTTTGGATACCCCTTTCACCGAAGACGGACGACGGACGACGCCCCACCATAAAATTTCCCCGGTGTGCCTGTGCCCCTCAATCCTTATACCGCGGTCCGCATTTGGCGCATGACGCATATGCGACGATAGAAGAACGAACAATTGATCCTCTTCGCATTTGAACTTCCAATTCCCAAAGACATTTCTCTCCTTCCCCAAACCCTCATTTGCAAGATCATAGAACCTTTTTTCCAAAACAAAAAGCCATCCCCCAATTCCCCAACAATGCCTTCCGCCATGCTCGACCAGTCCCTTTTTGACACCATCCCGGACTCCATAGCCGCTTTCAGTATGTACCCTCCTTCCTCCTCTCCCACCTCTCCCCGAGCAGGAACAAAGGAAGAGGAAGAAAAACCGGAGATGATACTAACATAACCCCCAGGGAATGGTGAATTCCTCCTCGTCCTAGACGACCCCGGCCGCGAAAACGAAGCCGACCTCATCCTCCCCGCCCAAGATGCCACCACCGAAAAGCTCGCCTTCATGATCCGCTACTCCTCCGGCCTCGTGTGCGCCCCAATCCTCCCCTCGCGCACCGAAGCCCTCGAACTTCCCCAGATGGTTTCTCAAAGCCAAGACCCCCGCGGCACCGCCTACACCCTCACCGTCGACGCGAACCACCCCACCATCACCACCGGCATCTCCGCCTACGACCGCGCCCTCACGTGCCGCACCCTGGCCGACCCCGCAGCCACCCCGGACTCCCTGCGTCGTCCCGGCCACGTCCTGCCCCTCAAGGCCAGGGAGGGCGGCGTCCGCGAACGCCCCGGCCATACCGAGGCCGCCGTTGACTTTTGCAAGCTCGCGGGTAAGTTCCCCGCCGCTGTCATCTGCGAGGTCGTCGATGATGGCGCCGAGGTCGAGGGCCAGGCGTTGAGGTTGGAGCCGGGCATGTTGAGGGGTGAGAAGTGCGTTGAGTTTGCTAGGAGGTGGGGAATCAAGGTCTGCACTATTGCGGATTTGGTCGCTTATCTTGAGAAGACCGAGGGAAAGCTTGCTGCTGTCAATGGTACGTCTTGAGAGATAGAAAACGGGGCGTTTTTTTCGTCGCGGGGCAAAAAGGGTTGTTTTCTTTGGGGTTGAAGGGTTTGGCTTTGGCTTATTTCTCTCGCTTTTTTTTTTTTGGTTCATTGCTTGCATGAGTGAGGGCTGGCGGATGTGAGGAAGGGGGGGATTTCGGTGGGTGCTGTTGCCCGTTATATATACGCATCTTTCCATCTTACCTTGTATCTTTTTGCTTGGTTCATTTTTTGGTTTTGTTTTTATCCTCTTTCTTCGGTTTTTAGAGGGACGAAGGCTCGGTTGCTCTATTGTTTGATAGACCATCTGCTGTTACTAAGAGAAGCGTCAATGTCAAGAGACTCGACGGGGCGGGCATATATACAATTGATCTCCATTCCATCCTTACGTCTAGGCATCATTGGTGCTTGCCGCCCTCACCATCAACTTCACGGGGAACGGGGGAACAGGGTCATGCATGTTAACATATTTCGAAGTTCGATAAAACTACTCCAATTCCGAGAATCAACTTTATTCATCAATACGTCGCCATCATAACCTTTCTCTAATGACTTGGTATAGGAACCACCGTCCTGTCTACAGTTCCCTTTCCCTCCCAAGTATCCATCCGTCTAAGAAACATAATCTCATGAGAAATTATGAACAAAAATAAAAGGAGTAAAAGAGGAATGAAAAGGATGTATGAAGAAACGAAAGCGGCAGTAGTAGCCGAACCCTTCTTGACATGAGCCCATCTAACCACCGCGCTCGTAGCGGTAGTAGTAGTTCTTTTGCTTGTTGAGTTTCGTGCTATAGGCCATATCCCTCTTGGCACCCTGAACCTGCTCAATCTTCCGGCTTTGGTGGATGTCTCGGGCAAGCTGTCCCTTCGCCTGGTCCGTAACGCCCATGATTCCCTGCTGAGTTCTGGGAATGACCGCGCGGCTCCGGTTCCGCTCGTTGGGTTCGTCTTCGCCCTCGGACTGCTCGTCGCCGTCACCGTTCGCTTCGCCGTTCTCGATGGCAAGCCTCTCGCGTTCGGCCCTCTCCTCTGCAGTAGGGTAGTTGTGGAGGTTCTGGCGGTAGTAGCGGTTCAGCGAGCGATGGCCAACCGATTTGCCCGATGGAAGGTGAAGCTCGTAGTCGTCGTGGAAGACGGAGCGGGCATTATGCTTGTGAGCATGCGAGTGCCAGCCGTCCACGAGATGATGTTGCCTAGGATCATTGTGAGAATGATGATGACTCTTGTTGAGGCGTTCATACTGGTTTTGACGGTCGTCCGCAGGGACGGCCGTGAGTTCCTCCGAGTCAAAGGAAGATGCCGAGCTATCCGTCTCCCAGCCATCTTCCTCGACAGATATCTTCTCTCCATTCTCATCGGTAACGGTCTCAGATCGCTTCGTTCCGAGCTTAGTGCCATCGATCTTCTCGAGTTCTTCGTCGGATTCTTCCTCGTCGTCCGAGTAGGTGCTCCGGAAGTCATAGAAATCTCCAACCTCTAATTGCTCCTCTTCCGTTGTGTAAGGAATGGTGCAGTGGCCGACATCACGCATGTGAGTCTGCACGGCAAAAGCATTGGATTTCGCCTTGCCGCAGGTGAGACATTCGAAATGTTCGTAGATCTTGGAAGCTAGGTATTTAAGCAAACCCTCAAGATCGACCAGATACTCTTTCTCGGGAATGACCATGCCGTGGAAACGTTCCATGTGGTGAGCATTGAGGCGGACCGTAGGAGACACATATCGGCAGAATAGACATTGTTGCAGAGTTGAAGGATCCGGCTGTGAAGGCGTAGGTGTCGCAGACCCCGAGTCTCTCTCATTGCTCTCTCTTGATTCCGAATCTTTCCGTGCGGTGGTAGCTTGGGGATTTGATGGCCTCTTCACGGGCGACGGCCGGGTGTCGGAGACGGTTGTCTTCTGTAGCCCCTCGACAACTTTGTTAAATTCGGCTTCTGCGGAGGCGGACTCTAGCTCGTCATCATCATCGTCGTCATCGTTGTGTCCCTTTACCGGCTCGCCGAGCGAGAATGTCGAGCTCATAACCGAACTGGTTTCGTCAGGGATGGCGGCCGAAGGTCGAATGCCTCTCGCCTCCCTTGCGCGGTGTTTCTGGCTGGACAGATGGTTCTGGAACGAGTTCTCGCTGTAATATGTCTTTTCGCAGACTTGACAAGTCTTCTCGAAAAAGGCCTTGTCCGCCTCGGCGGTGGTTTGAGCACGAGCTTGGAGGACTTTCTCGGTAAAGGCCTCGGCGGATATGGGAGGCAAGGAGGCAACTCTTCGCTTGAGATTGTAGCGACTGTATTGGGAGAGAAAGGTTAGCGACCGCAGATCTGAAACCACAGATCCATGATCAAGACAAAGACGTCATAAGAAGGTAATCGCTTGAGGATGGATATACTTACTGCCAGTCGCTCTTCATATGGCCCTTTTGCAACTCAGCATTGCGATAGGCAACCTGACAAGTGTTGCATGTGAACGGATGGGTGGCAGTGGCCCCGGTGGCTGTTAGAGTCGACATTGCGACCTGGTCACAGAAGGCAAGAGAAAAAGATCAAGGAAATGGGATTTAATGTTGTAATCCCCCCTCTAATATAACTGGAAGTCCAAGGATAAAATAGACCTCTTAACAGTCCAAGGAGGTGCAGTATGGTTTTGTGTATTGATGAGAAGAGTGTGCTTTGTGTGTTTGTGTGTGGATGCAGGTGCGTCTGTGTGCGACGGCAAAGTTGAGTTGGTTGGAGGAGGGGCAATATCAAAAATTAGGGATGGAGAGCAGAGAATTATTTTTATCAAACTATTTTTGAGGCTTATCAAGGCGGGGTTGCTGGGACCTGGTTGAGACTTGGACTTTCTGGGAAAGAGGGTCGATCTGATTTTTTTTTTTTTTTTTCCTCCTTTTCTTTTTTTTCTTTCTTTTTTTTTCTTTCTTTTTTTTCGCTCTACAAAGCACGTGCCGCCAGTTGTTCACACAGTACACTATTTCAGTATTTCTCTTGATTAATAATGAGCATGAAGCCTATAGCTCAGTGCCCATCACTGGAATGGAACACATTGATTTCCATCACGGCTGGAGAATGGCAACGTTAGTTAGTATCAATGAGAACCGACAATATTGATGTCTGACTAGAGTCCCCAAGTGCCCATGAGCTTGGTATGTGGTACTCCGTATATAGTGGGAAATGACTCATGGGGTTGGGGCGAATTCATTGGAGCCTGGAATCAACGATCAAGATTGATAGAGCAAGAGGCAAGAAGAATGGCTGAGTTATGGCATTCCATGGTCTTCTGTACACTAGAAAATTGTCTCCGGTTTTTGGGGGCAAAAAAAAGAGTCAGAATTGAGCACTCACCCACCAAACGCCCCAATGTCTCTATGGGAAAACGGAAGTTCCCGTCTTGGCGACCATCAGAGACCTGGAGCGGACTACGGGTCCTAAAGTACCAAATGAGTTTCGAGATTCGACGAAATCTGAATTAAGACAGCAGATTATATGAGCAGCTACGCAAGCCTCGGACTTGATCGGTATTTCTCGTACTCCCAAGACCTTGGGAAAACTTCTGTTGGTGACGCCATCAGTGTCCAGACTCGATTCCCAAGCACAAAGTACCTACGAAGTAAAGAGTCCTAAACTGCACTAATATCCCTGGGTTGGTCAGTGCGCCGTCAGTGATCGCAGCTTTCCCCGCTCTAATTGTGCTGGTTACCTCAGCCCACTGCAACACTTTGAACTCAGCAGTCAGCACCCACACTCACCCACACCCAGCCCAGCCTTGCCTTCCATTTGATTGATGTCCCCGTGCTACCCTGTTGGTTGGCTGAGCAGGTGCCCCCAATCCCCAATCCCCGATCCCCAGTCTCACGCCTCAAATCTGGAATCCCTAACTATAATACAACCTACACTACGAAGTACTCATGGCCACCAACTCTTGACACCAAACCACATGCACTTCTGCATACAACTGCCTTTTAGCATACCGCGATATTTTTAGTCCATCGTCTATCTCAAATATCCCGGCCTCGACACCAACCTAACCCGAATCCGGCGTCTCAGGCATTGACTGGAACAGTGGTCCCAACTCCATCTTCCACGCGCCCCCAGAACAAGCAGCGTCGGTTGACGCAGCTCAAATACCAAGCTCGTGGCCTCTACTATCGTCAACCGTCTCTAGTGTCATCAATTTCAAAGCCCATCTCCCTCAGAAATCGATACGCCGAATGACATGACGAGGGAATCGACTCGCCCTTCCCCTGGCGGGCGCATCGAGGCCGACATTGAGCTGCTTGCACTCCTATGGGAAGAGGCTCCTTTCCCAAAACTTCCTCGCGATGCACCGCCCGAACTCAAAGAGTTTGTCCAGACCATCGAGAATCCTCGGCATGTCTATACTATCCACTGTGCGGCCCGTCGCCATAACTTCCAGACCTTAGTTGAAAAGTATGTTGACATCAAGATATCCCGTTCCTCTGGGCTGGGCGTCCTTGCTCGCTTCTCCTCTTTGCTTCTACATGTGCTAATTTAAAATCTAGATTTATTGTTCAGCTTCGATACGGTTGCGATAATTCTTCGTGCGCCACCCCGTCATGCCTCTCTTGCCGGAAAAGAGTCGCCGGGAAGGCTCCCATCCGCCGTTACAATCCAACGAGTGCGAGAACCCTAGCCATCTACATGGCGAGCCAAGATAATCCCGAACGAACCCTTTGTCCCTATATCCGAATCGGGAAAGATACTCCCGTGTCGGGATTGAACTCTCTGGTCATCTCCCCTGTACATTCCTCACAACATCATGGCGATGTGTCTAGGAAGGGGAGACGGTTATCAGACACGTCAAGTGACCATGTCAACGGCCGAGATGCGAACCACGGGCCCAAGTCCCCCGAGCGTGATGTTAAGTACAGAAATCGGAGCCAGAGTCCCGGGAGTAACTCTTACGACCGTCGGCCCAGACGGCAACGAAGCGCAACTTTTGAGCTGTCCGAACAGCCCACCAGATATGATCACCGCTCCTTTGCTGCAAATATGTTTGGAACGGTAGCATTCAAGATGTTAGAGTGGTTGACACCTCATGGTCTTGATAATTTGACGAAGAAAGTGCAAGCCTTGTCTGTCACAGCAGACGGAGAGCAATCATCGGACCTGGAACAACCGACACAACTGCCTTCACCTTCGGACGGCTCCGATGGCACTGTGTCTGCCGACCGATCATCTCAGAAGGATAAGCTCCATGGCAAGCTGGACGATCGCCCTTCGGAAAAACCCTCAGAGAAGCCCGGAACTAGATCATCCTCCACATCGAAACCCAACAGCACGAGGCGAAATTCTAACGCGAAGGTCCGAGCCAAATCGACAAAACCGATACGCAGGTTATCGACAGACCCGTTCGTTCCGGCCACGCAACCAGAGGATGCGCCCACACTAGTGTCCCCGCGTATCACGGGAATGCATCCCGAGAAGTTGCCAAGACCGCCCAAAACTGCTCAAGCGGCTACCCGACAGATCCCAATCGCTCCGCCTTCCCCAGGAGGGTCCTCGGACGACGCCGGAAGCGAAAAGCCTGTCCAGGATGACCAGGATCAAGTCGATGACAATATGACATCACCGGATGATTCTGCAGAGGAGGACATTGATGGTACCCTCGAAGGTGAAGAGGAGCCCGAGGGTGACAAGTTCCGTAAGCATGCAGAGCTGGTTAATACCTCCAAGGATGAGTCGTCCATAATAGAAGACCCTGGGAGCGAAGACCTGGAAGATGATGCAGCATCTTCCATTATAGATGCTGCGCTGCTTCCCCAGTCCCTCAACAAACTCAACTTTGAGATCGTCGAATTTCTATTCAGTGTCCTGCGCGAGGACAGCACTTTCGAATCGTCAATGAACCTTCCGCGAGGTAGCTCTTGGCAAGTACAGGCCGGAAGGCTAAAGCGACTGCCGGCGTCGCCTCGCCCCTACCCGATACCAATGAAGATGGAATGGAAGCGCTTCGTTGAACAGAGCGTTTTCTATGTCATGAGCGACCCACATGCTCTCGTTCGGTCCTTCACCAGGAACGGCAAACTCATTGACTCGCGCAATCTCTGGAGATGTATGGTACGCCTAACTGACGCGGTGCCTAGCCTCGTCTTCCACAGCCTTTGGCTCGCCTCGTCCAGTTTATTCACCCTACCTAAGCCCTTCCTACCCGCTCAGTCGACAGGCGTGAAGTCATTCCCACGGTCACACAAGTCGCTTTCTCATACAGAGGCGGCCTACCTCGTGTCTATATGTCTTCATGCCCTGGCCGCCGCAGCCCCTGAGGTATCCAGTCGCACCGCACTCCTTGACATGTCTCGCCTGCGGTCGAGCGGCGTTGCAATGTCTGGAAATGGTGGTCCTAGGCTTCCAGCAAGCTTATGCCTGCAGTATGACGATGCTTTTTCCAACGATCTTACTTTGCGGCTAGCCAAGCGGCTGTTCACTGCTCTAGTTGCGAGAAAACATTTTGCAACTTTGGCCGAGTTGGATGATAACGACCATGATAAGACTGAAGACTTCAATGTCTTGGCACCCCTTCTAAGCCAGATGGATTTCCTCAATTCAGATGCGGAGATTGGCCAAGGCTCATCGCCGATGCCGCAAGCATTGCCCATACTCCTCCTCGACTGGGCAAGGGCCGTGGTTATGCAGGAATGGGACGGCCAGCCCATCTTCAACCCCGACAGCGCCTTCGGAGGTGCGATGCTGTTCATCGAAACAATGTGTAAGAACTCCCATGTCCCGTCTCACCCTCGCTCCGTGGTGCAATATACTAATACAATCGGCAGATGAACGAAGGCAGGAACTGCTGTTGGCCGATGTCAACTTTAGGCTTGACTACGTGGCTGATCGCCTCGATTCTGCCTGTGTGCCAGTGGACTGGCTTTCTTTCAAGTCATCTCCTAAACGACAGCATCTGCTTGACCGTCCTTTCATATTCAACCCATCACATCTTGTATCATACTTCCGCGCGATCAACTTAGCACGGATGAGTCGAAGCTATGAGGAGCCTAGCTCCGTGTATGAGAGAGTGCGACGACTTGTTAGTGACGGTCTTGTTACACAAACTCACCGCAGGTTACTCCAAGACATGTTGAGGAGAACAACGTCGAAGTATCTCATCCTGAACGTTAGTCGGAAGACGCCCGTTCGAGATGCCTTTGACCAGTTATGGCAGCGTGAAGAGAGGGAATTGTTGCGGCCGCTAAAGGTTCATCTTGGCGAGGATAACGGAGAGGAAGGGTTTGATCTTGGTGGTGTTCAACAGGAATTCTTCAAACTGGCATTTGCCGAAATCTTCGATCCTAGATACGGAGCCTTCCAGGTGGACGATCGCACGAGGATGGCGTGGTTCGTGCCCGGTTCTCTTGTTGAGGCATGGAAGTTTGAACTCATCGGCATGCTCTTCTCCCTGGCCATATACAATGGTCTTACTCTGCCCGTCACCCTTCCCAAGGCTCTTTATCGAAAGCTTCTCGGCGAACCTGTCAACGAGCTCCACCATATTGAAGATGGCTGGCCTGATCTCGCCAATGGCTTAACCACTCTACTTGAATGGGACGAGAAGGATGGTTCTGTCGAGGACGTTTTTGCGCGCACGTACGAGTTCTCGGTTCAGATGTTCGATATGCCGATCTCGCGGAATATGCAAGACTCACCTGCGCCGTGGCCTCGTGCGGCTGTTCCCGCAGAATCTGATGCTCCCGCTCCGTTCGAAGGGAACCCTGAGGATGCTCCCATGGTTACATATGATAACCGAAATGCCTACGTTAGCGATTACATCGAGTATCTGACAAATGTATCCGTCCTTCCGCAATACTCCGCCTTCGAGCGCGGCTTCAAGGCCTGCCTCAACCCAGACTCTCTTAATATCTTGAACCCCACGATCCTGCAATCCATTGTCGAGGGCACTCAGGAGATTGACCTTGCGGAGCTTAAGCGCTACACGCGCTACAACGGATGGGATGCCTCACATCAGACCATTCGCGACTTCTGGAGCATAGTTAAGCGCTACGATGAGCCCATGAAGCGTCGCCTCCTCGAATTCGTCACGGCATCCGATCGGGTCCCCGTCGGCGGTATGCAGAACATTCAGTTCGTCATCCAGCGCAATGGCGAGGAAGGGCCTCTTGGTCGCTTGCCCACGGCATATACCTGCTACGGCACGCTGCTACTCCCTGAGTACCAGGATAAGGAGGTTCTCAGGGAGCGTCTCGGCATGGCTTTGGAGAACGCCCAGGGCTTCGGCTTCGGCTGAGATTGGCCATGGCGCTCTTTTCTTTCAACCGCAGCGAGCCTTGTTTTGTAATGTTTTCATTTTTTAACTTCCTTGGCTGTGTTTTGGCGGGAGTCATATTGATCTTTTGGTTTTCTTCCCGTTTCGTTTCTCTCTTGTTCTTTTTCCTTTTCAAGTGTTTTCCCCTCACGCTGCTACCCTTGTTGATATTCCTCCCGTGATAAGTTGTCTTCCTTTTCTATTTCTCATTGCGCCTTGAGTAAAGCAGGAGCCAAGACGTGAGAGGGTAGAGATATAAATGTATGCGTTACAATCGCCAACCTTTTTTTTTTCTTCTTTTTGTAATAGATGTTGTTATTATATTGGGCGTCCCAAGCAGGAACCAAACGAAATGGAAGCCAAGGCTATGGTTTCAGGATCTGTCTCTTCTAGCATTTGCATTAATATATATATACAGTCACAAATGATCATCGCTTTCTATCTATCTCAGAGTTCTACGTACATTTTTCAAGGCCAGACGCTCGAACAGCCACGAATATCGGACAGGGAATGCCGCTCATAGATCTAGTCAAAGAAATGAAAATGGGGTTGAGAAAGTGAAGGGAGGAGGGCTGTGGAGGAAAAGAGAAGAGAAGGGAGAAAATAAAGGGTAAACAATACGACATAACGATATTGCATAGCTTTCAGCACAGACTAACATATTAGATAGAGAGATACTTTTACCCCTTAATGGATGGCCGGGCATTTGATCAAACAAGACTCACCAGTTCGAGAGATGGACAAGTTCAGAAAAGCAGGAAAATAAAAAGAGGAAGAAACACAAAACACACAAGAGACAGCCATAAAAGGTTAGACAAGTGGTTCTAGACAGGAAAATATATCTGCCATATGTTTCTTTCTTGTTCACATCAAAACATTATGCCAACTCCTCTGCTGAATTATGCTTGCCGGCCGTGCCTTTCCAACACAAAACGAGGTTCTTTCCACCACGGGGGGCCCCGATTCGAGCCCAGATGTTTCCAAAGCCGCCCGGCTGGTATCATCAGCTTTCTCACCGCTGCCTGCAATGCTGTATAACGAAACAGATAATCTGAAAGTTGTACAGTCGAATAATGAGGGACGGAAAAGAAAATAAAATAAAAAATAAAAACAATATAACGGAGGAACTGAGAGCGTCGGAGGCGCAACAAAGAAAAAAAATAAACGAAAAATAGTCAAAAATAGAAAAAGCGTATACATATAAATCTCTCAATCCATATCCATTTCTTGATTGCTCGCTCCACAAACGCTGGTTGTTGGTATATATATATACTCCGCTCGAGCGCTAAACGGTTCTCACGCGGGGACTGCACATCCCGGCCGGACTGTTGTTCAGCGTGGCCCGACTCTGGGTTCAATCGGTCCCAAAATCGAGCTTGGAGCGATTGGTAATATCGAGACTCATGAGCCAGTGGTTCAGTCTTTGGCGGGCATCTTAACCCCCAACTAAACTACCTCGGCTTCTGATCGGAATTGGCGGGATGTCATTATTGTCTGGATTTCCCAGATCAATGGATCCACACCATAGTGGCCTCGTTGTTAAATCGTTCTGATATGGAAGGTAGATGTGTCGATAGCCTCCACTTTCCAGTCGCATCTAACCAATAACGACACGCGCGCCCTCCTTGCCCAATACGCCCCGTTCCTTAGGCTTCGGGCTGTTGGATCTTCCCTTCTTCCTGCTGAGGAAGCCGAACACGCCTCCGTTGGTTTCTTGTTTTAAGTTATCGACGCAGTTGGCGTCTGTGGGGAGTGTCGCATCTTGCCTTGCAAGATCAGACCAGCTGCCCTTGCCATCTAGAGTAACCTGGACACCTCCGGTTGGGCTGGTTACGCGCTTGATATGGGCCGATGAGGGCTGGAGATCCTTGATGGGCCCTGCGAGCGGCGGTGGGCGGAGAGGCTGGCCGGGAGGTGGGGGGAACCTCTGGTGATGATCTCCATTCGGCTTCACCACCGTCACGGAAGTAGCCTTGTCTGTAGTGAGTGCCATAGGTTCGCCTTGGTTAGCTAGAGTGGCTGCATTCTCATTCGTCTGTTCGTTCGGAGATTGCGATGTCATCCTATAAGAGCACAATTGTCAGCAAGAGATGAGCAAAGGAATAAAGGAACATCCGGGTTGGGGGGGAAGGTCGTACTTCTTATACGCAGCTACCGTGTAATCAAAATTTTTGAAGTCTGTCTCGATCATGCGATAGAGTTCGTCCTCTCGAATCTCCTTGTCGGTCGCATCTTCCTTTAGACGCTCGCGGGGCTTCTGACGGCGGGCTCTCGCTTCCAGGGGTGCCTCTTCCAACAGTAACTCCTCCAAGTCATATGTAGCATCAAAGTTGGTTTTCTCGGACGACGGGACAAAGACAGGCTCTACCTTCTTATTTTCTAGGTCCTCGAAGTCTATGAGCCTGAAGAATTCATGCTCAGTGAAGCTTTCCCACGTCGCGCCGAGCCGCTTATCGCGATCGTGTTCCAGGGCGGCAGTCATGGCAAACAGGCAGGGAACAGAGACCGGCGGTTGCGTAACTGGGAATTTCGGCTTTCCGGCGAGAATTTGTGCACTGAGAGTCGATTCGGAATTGCCATCGAAGGGACGCTGGGAGCGAAACCGAGTCAGCAAAATTAACCACAAGAAATGAGGTGGGAATAACCCTGGAGGGGTTAAAAGGACAAAGAAAGTGGGCTTACCTTGTTATATATGCACTCATAGAACAAAACTCCCAAGGACCACCAGTCTGCCCGAATATCATAGCCCTTCCCAGCATAGACTTCTGGTGCAAGGTACGCGAGGGTGCCAGACTTGCTGGTCAAGATCCTTCCGGGAACAACGTCGGAAGCGACGTTCTAGGCAGAGTGTTAGTACCAGTTACACCAGACCTGCTAGAGCAAGTCAATGTGACTTACAAAGTCCGTCAGATGCACATGGCCATCGGCGTCTAAGAGAACATTGTCGGGCTTAACATCTCGGTGGATAATGCCTTGGCCATGGACGTATCGCAAGGCACATCCCAGTTCGGCGATCCAGAACCTTACGGCTTCCTCTGTGAATGTCTTGCGTGATATGTGGAAACGCAGATCTCCACCGCTCATTAGGTCGACGACAAGATACCTGGAGGTCACCGGCAAAAAAAAATTAGGACAGGCCCCTAGCCATGGAAAGGGGGAGAAAGGGGGCAGAGGGTTCTCAAGGGAAGCTTACATGTACTCTATATCCTGAAAACTATATCGCAAGTTACAGATGAAGGGGTGGTTTACATGCTCCAGCATGCGTCGCTCACGAATGATATTGCGCACACTTTCGGAACGTACGACTATAAAATAATCACAAAGCAGGTTAGTCAAGAACTTGTCAGGCAGGTATTCGGTCGAAGAAGTTCCGAGGGCCGACTTGAGTAACTATGTGTCGCAATCGTTCAACAACCTACCATCATCTTTGCGGATGTATTTTAGGGCAAACGACAGACCCGTGTCTTTCCGTTCGACAATCCGTACTTTGCCAAAGGCACCACGACCGACTACCCTAAGCAGCCGAAAATGATTCAGGTTTACTATGGCCCGGAGTTAATAAGCTTCAGGCCCTTGCATGAACGTGAAAGGGTGAGCAGCCACGCTTCGAATTGTTGACGGCACCGTACCTTCGCCATCGAGGTCGATGGGCTTCCCCTGGCTGTTTCCCATCCGGAAAAGGAGCGACGTCTAATGCTCGCCACGGAGGGGTAGTTTGTTTCCAAATAGCCCACCAGCCGCTATATCATCCTCTCCTACGCACTCTAAGAACACCTCGGTGGAGATGGCGCTAGTGGAGTGGACGTTGATTCGTGATACGGAAGCAAGGAGCGTCAACGGCGAATGGGTTCGGTGGGTGGGGGGTAGCCAGGCTGGTCAAGTCTTCGGAGGGGAAATCTGTGTTAAGATCTTGTTATTCGTCTCAAGCCGAGTCGAGAGGCCACAGCTACGGCTCGAATCGGACGTGAATGGTTACGGGTCGATCAAGTCGGTCTCGACCGGGGGGGTATGAAGGGATGCGCGGGAATGTTCGGACGGTCGACGTGGATTGTGAATCCCGGGGTGATCCGAAGTTGGTTCAAAGGCGTCCTAAGGTTGGTTTCCGAGTTTAGAGGAAGCGAGAAGGCGAGAAAGGATCGGTCGATGCCTGGGAAAGGAAGGAAACGTGAGTACTTCGTATGAGGAGACGGATGAGGAAGAGGAGAGTGAGGTGCTTGGGATGTCAGAGAACGCGAAGGTCGACACTGGGGACGAGAGGGGATGCGACGTCAGGGTTACTTACAAGATCGACCAAGGATGAGCCAGGGGAGAAGGTACGAAGCGACTTGGAGGTCGGAGCACTGCGTAGTAGGGAGGAGGGAGAAAAGGTGGAAGAGCGCTGAGGTCAAGCACGATTGATCTGGTTGGCAAAGATTGTGAATCTAAGCTCCTGCCCACACTGTAATAATCGAGCGCTGTGGGCGGCGAAAGTGTACATGGAGGCAGTCCTGGTGTATTGGCGGCTTTGGGTGGGGATCAGGCTGACTTTTTACCTTTTCCTCCTGTTGGAATACTTCGGGTTTGAGCAATGTGCTCACTCGGTTGATGTATCCATTCAACCCCTTCAATGTTCTCGTAGAAGTGGGGATCCTCGAAAGCTGAGGACAAGACAAATGGAGAGGGAAGCCTATGACGGGAACGGAATTGGTGGAGTGGTAGCGGATTGAAGTGTCCCAAGCAATGCTGGAGGAGAATTATACAGGTACTTAGGAGTAGGGGTTGCCAGCCTAGCAGCGGTGGTCAATGTACACATCGCGCGTCTATTAATTTCTGCTCTACGAAGTACAATGATAAAGTACGAGTACTGGTACTAGTACACGGAAAGACCAGGGTGTGGTAAAAGGTAGATGTACTAATCCCCACTAATGAGCCAAGGTACTGAAACTTACACTACAATTGATTGCACCTCCAAGACCGGGGTCGACGGAGCATAAGTATACACTACACTACAGTACTCGGACCTCGCCAGAAAAGGGTTACTACCTGTGCCATGCAGGAAGGGTGCAGGATGGACTGAAAGGGATATCAGAGAGACTGAGCAGGGAAGGAAGAAGAGTGGGTCTCTTTGTCGTGAGAAACGATAAGCCAAGCACCATTGCTCCTGAGCGGATTCGAATAATAGTGGGAAAATAGCGTGGATTGCCCCAATTGAGCGTCTTGTCGGGGTTTCCCTGATACGTTCTAGGGCGTCCAGAATAGTGTAAACTTCGAAGATGTTACCACGAATTTCCTCCACACTCCAGGCAAGTAAAGGACTTGGTAGTTTAGAATCAACATTGTCCACCATTAGAGAATTGAAGAAACAGGCAAGGCGGTCCGAATTTGAAGGGGCCGGACTAATATACTAATATCCGATGGAGGTTTCTTGGCCACGTGTGGCTTTTCCTGTGGTGTGCATTCTGTGTGCATTTTTTGCTTTTCCACTTCTTCTCTGCTCCTTCTCTGAAGCTTCTCCCGCCTTGAAAAAGGGGCTTCGTGTCCGCCTTCCTCGTCAAATATAGTGGGCGTCGCGGCAGGGGGTACACGTGATCGCACATGGCGAGATTTTGCCATGTGCGCTGGCGGCTGGGGGATGCAGCTTCCACGAGAGCTGGATGCAGGCATTATGTAGTGTATGTTCGGGAAGGATGTCCCTGCACACCGTACCAGGTACCACTTTCAGTTGGCAGGCTTCAGTGTTCCTCTGTTACAAGTCTGAGACTTCAATGTTGAATTAATGCTCTCTCCGTTAAATACCACGCGCTGGCAGGATCAATTGATGTAAGTAGTGGGGTTAAATCCGGGTCACTTCGAATAAATACTACTTTGCAGACTCTTTTTTACAGTAGGACAGTAATAGTGCGGAGTATTATCACAAGTCCACGAAGAGCTGTCCGCATTTCAGCCATCACTGCACTGTGCCATGGCATGCACGCTACGCGTAGAAGCACATTGCATCGTACGAAGAAACGGGAAAACAACGAGTAGAAACTTCCTTTTCCAAGATAGCGCCCTGAAGAGAGTCGGTCCAGGCTCCCTCGGCTCCAGGATTCTGGGGGTCCATCCAATTAGCCAGCGATCGTTAGCGCGGCGAGCACTTGGCATCTGAAGATTGACTGGCTCAGGCAGGAGTGTCTTGCACTTGGAATTTGAGTAGTGCATTTAGGATTGACAGGGATGGGATGGCTATTTCCTTCCTCTGAGACTGGTCAGCAGTCCAGTCCTGTTCTGGACTTGCTTGATCATGGGAGTACTATACTTGCTTGGAGTCACGGAGAAATTAAGATACATAATTGATAGATCCGGAGAAGGTACCACTACTACTACGAAGTCGCCGGACGGGAAGGCCGAACCAATGTGGTGAAGTGATGCCCACCACACCGGAGACTGGCAAATTGCGCCTTCCACAATTTCGTATCCTCGAGATATCGAAAGATCGCGTCGTGCCTTTTGGATCAGGGGCAGGCAGGAAGATTGCTATCAATTAAAGCCAGGCTACAAGTATTCAATGCCAGTTTCAGGGGCCTGTCAGGGAAGGACATCCCAACACTGACCCAGGCCTATCGCCGATCTCCATTAATTCTGGTGTTGTATTGATCTATTCAACACTGCCGTCCCAAGTCGCGCTCAAGGTGAATACTCACATATTGCTATAAGTAGTACGACGCAGAAGGAGGACATGACATTGTCATGGTTCAGGGTGTCAGAGATCAGTCACCCTTGCAGAGGGAGGGTTACAGTGCGATGTGGAGGATGGCCTCACCTGCCATTTTGTTCAGTCACAACCTGATGTTCAAGGCCTGGCGGTGTGCCAATGCTGGGACATTAGGATTGAAGCTTCAATTCAAGTACCGTGCTGGCTCAACGTCCTACTGCTCCTACTGCTCCTCCTGCTCCTCCTGCAACCCTTTCCCTCCCTTTGTGACTGAGCCCACCAGCGACCAGATAATAACACATTCCCCGCTTGAGAATCCGAGATGCTGCAATTGTGAAGCCTATTGATCCTTGTCGCCCACGTGCCCTGGCTGTGGTGGGTCCCGTTTCGTCTTTCTGCTGCACCTCGACTTTTCACTGTTCTACAAAGTAGTGTCAATGGGGCATGCCTATCTACGTAGTAGCGTAATGCACTCTTTCCAATGCCGAGCTCTGGAGAAGAAGAGGAGTGGAATTTGATGGTTCAAACAGGATCGTGAGGGTGAGCACAGTTTGTCACGCCCTACTATCGCCTTGTCATAGAGTGTTGGAACATCGAACTTCACGGGCAGTAATTAATAGAGCTTTGGATCTTGGGAAAGAGCAGGAATGTGGGATCCCTAGAAGTAAGATTCTTGTCGTCAGCTCAGGCCCCTCGCTACCTTTACGAAGTGGTCTACGGCGGAGTAATACTACTAATAGTCATTGGTGTTCATTACCAAGTAGTGTAGTCTACGAAGTAGTGTACTGCTCAGCATTGATGCCTCCCAACTACCAAGCAACCAAGGAAGTACGAAGTAGATTAGGACTTTGGAACCATCACCAATACGAAGTACTTCGTAAAGTGTTTTCTCAGGAAAGGTGAATGCGTGGGGGCCAAGAGGGGGTTCTCCTCAAATTGCGGGCTAGCGCGAGTGGATCAAGTTAACAGAGGTCGGTTTGGAGTGTTTGGACCACGGCGCCATGGTGATCTCTTACTCAATCGGTACATTTCTCCGGTCCTCTTCGAGCCCATCTTTTCATCCAGTTTTAAGAAGCACGACGCGGTAATCTACCATCCTCTTTCGGCGCAGGTCCTTCACTGGAATGTGGCGCATTGACGACAACATCCAGAAGCTTGCGTGACGAGTGACTTGCTGCACGGCTACCACCCAGACTTGAATGGTGCTTGACCAGGGGTCGCATTACGAAGTAGTGGGACACTACGAAGTATTACCCAGGACGTGATTCAAGTGTTACTTTATTTTGGATAATGGCAATCACCACCAGTTGAGGTCAAAAGCCTTGATTAAGCACATCGGCTTTGCCCAGCTGAGGCGATCGGCCCTATGAAGACTCGAGTCAACTCATTCCAGATAAACTAGTGCAAAGTTCCATCCAAGTAAGGAAGTAATATTCCCGCCCGCTATGTCGTCCAGTTGACGTGCAACATTGGAAGTGTGGTGAGCAGAGGAAAGGCTATTGGCGCCACCACACGATGGCCATCGATAATCTCCTCTGCAGATAATCGGCGACTATACATCTTTCCTTACTTCTTTTCTTGGAATGTGATGAGGCGTTGATATCCAACCAATCCTGGCGAACAACAGCACGGGCTTCGGATCCTTCACTCCACTAGACCGCTCTTTCCGATCGCAAAGGAAATATTCTAGAATGTTTCCAGCTGCACCTCCTCTCCACACGCTCACCTCACGTTTTCTCGACGATAGCCTCCATGCCTGTAGCGAAGTGCAACTAGCTTGGCCGAGCCTGGGCCGACTGAGGCCCGTCTATGTTCGGTGGCTGTTCAATATTCGCGGCGGCGTATAAACTGAACCCTGAGATCCGAAGCTATGGTTCAACCAAGGACTATTACCACAGGCCACCATCATTGCTCTCCAGGGAGTACAAGTACATCGCATCACATTCACTGGCCGGTCCAAACTCGCATCCTCCAGCTTTTTTCTCCGCGGTTTCATCCCTTTTCCTTCGTACATAAGACCCACTTGGAAAGCGACCTGCTTCCTAGTGTATGTGTACGTTGGAGACCGATAAGGCCAAACGCGACCCTTCCTAGTGTTTATGATGTTACTGGTGAGAGGGCAATAGTGTAGTGAAGTAGACCAAATGTCGTCAGTCGATGTCAGAATCTCCACTGTGGCGCACCAAGGATGGAACCCAAGAGACAGCGGCCGAGGCATGATTTCAAAGTGCAATGCCCCAGCATGTGGAAGAAGTCAGCTCTTGATATCTGTAAGACGTCATGCCAGTGGTGGTTTGACGAACAATTATGAAGGAGGAAGCAAAACGAAGAAGCAAAGGGGGGACAGCATCTAGACTCGATGCATCTACCGCATGCAATCTACCTGTAATATCCCAAAACTCTGCGACATCTGGTCCTCTTATTCGGCATCCTCGGGTTGCTTCGTGTACTTGGCGACCAATTTTTCCCCCGTCTTTTTCTTTCTGTCCCCCTCCGTGTTGGGAACGGCAAACACCAGGCCGTATCCGTGCCAAATATATTAAAAGGGCGGTGATGAAAACACCTTCATGTCGCTCATCCATCCACGACATCGAGATGATTTGATGAAGCAAGAGGGGGTGTCCTTGCCAGTTCGAGGTTTGGCTCATGTACGAAGTTGTTGATGCACTGGCTACATCCATACGAAGTACATTAATTTCGGATCCAAAGATTCTTGGTAGCATTGAGTCCGTTGACAGATTATTTTCACCAAGCGGCAATGCCCTATCGGTGTTTGCGGTGTTTGCTACACCAAAGCCCTGTTAATAACCGTTCCCAAGGCCTTGGGTCGTGGTTGTGGTCCCCGTTCCAGGGTGTTGGCACTACGAAGTACACAGATCTTTGGGTCCGCCCCCAACCTCAGTCCAAACCCCAACCTCCTCGATACCAAAGCCACAATGAATCGTGCCACCTAGTTGTCAGTTGGCGTTGTCAACAGTCTGGAGAAAGGGGAGGGGCGTGTTTCACGGCCGCGACCTCCAGGGCTGAACTGCACTTCACCATTGGTGTTGGTCTTTCTGGAACGAGAACGAGCCAACCGAGTTGTCGTCCAGCTGCTGCACCTGCACATCTGAGGGTTGTGATGCAAGGGACAGTGGGCGCGCCTGTTTTCATCACTCACCACACCAGTCCAACCTCGCCTGGCAGTTCGCCACTACCGAGGCAAAGCTCCCACACGAACGTTGGAACTAGCGATGCTGGAATGGTGTCGTGGAGCAGATCGATGGGTACCACGCGACAGCCCTCGTGGCCTACAAGCCACCAGATAGACTAGCAGGGCCCGGCAGCGAGCGAGGGTTTCCAATAGCAGGCCAAATTACATACAGTCCAATGATTAAGACGTTCCGTTGATAACAGAACTGCCCAACCCCTTTTCAGAATGATCCCTTTCGAAGAGAGTTTTTGGTGCTTACGCCAGAAACCATCCTTGGTTAGCCAAGCCCCTCCCCCACCCCCGCCGGCGGGACTCTGGGCACCACCAGGACGCTACGACAAGGCAAAGGTTTGGAAAGGCAGGATGGGGTTCGGAAACTCATCGAGCGAAGGATTCAAAAGCTGGGACTGGGCTGGACTTGAATTAAGCGAGCCTTCAACGGCAGGATGTGAAAGGGGGTCTAGAATCTCGATGACTGCTGGTCCGGCTGGTGATGGGCGAGGTACTGTGGACATCAAGGGCGGTTGATACAGATGTCACAGTACGAAGGATTCAGACAAGAGCGCTTGCGCCTTGTCTGGTCTCTTCTTGGGCTGTTGGCGTCAATTTGATCGTTCGCCGACACGAGTCAATAGGAGCAAGGGGGGAACATAAAAAGCTGTACTCCTTGCAGCACTCACAGCAGACGATGGACAATTGTCAAAAAATAAGCTTGAATGGTCGAAGCCCCCAGATCAATTGTCAAGCTGTACAATCGATGCCATGTCTAATTTTAGAGTTTGCTGTTAATTTCGGGACACCTCGTCACCGATCATGATGGCTAGGAATGCAGGGCGGAACAGGGAGAATATTCGACGGGGGACGCGAATTTCCGAAGATCAACATGAGCTGATCAGCTTCCAATGGAGGGTTGAGGTCGGGAATGCCATTGTCAGGCCAGAGATGAGAGATGGAACAGTCCAGGAAGAAAGCCTCCCTCGTCGTGCATGAGCGCAGACGAAGGATTTCTGCTTCTAGCGAAGTGCGTCCGAAATGGCCAGGCTCTCGAACCCATTTGTTGGGGGCGCTGATTTGCGCCTTTAATATTCCTGCGCCTCGCCTCACCACTAGCTACTTCGTAGATTCTTCCCCCTTTTGTTCCTTCAATCTCGATGCTTGCTGCATAAATTGATCTTATATTGCGGATCGCTCCGATGCCTGCTTTGGCCGGCTCATTCCGCGTGCCCCCAGGAACCAAAAATTCCTGGGATCCTGAGTTTGTGTTTCGAATTCGAGTCGTTCTGGGAACCGCGTTCGATCATTATAAAAGGGCATCTTATAATAGCTCGGCGTGGATCGGAGGGTGAGTCCCTCTTTTTTTTTCGACGATCATTCTCATTGCCGTCACCTGGCCTCCTCATTTTTCAGTAGCCGATGGGGTCTCTCCACTTGGCTGCACCATTTAATCTTGGCGGACGCTGCAACGACCTGCACGACCTGCACGACCTGCACAACCTGCGGTACGAAGTACGTTCGTGGATGAAGACGCAGTGCTGAGCTGCTTCAAGCCAGTTGAGGTAGTCCGTTAACCAAAGACAGCGATAGATGTACTTCGGAGATCAGGTCAACAGGCATCCAGATTCCCAGAGCGGCGCTCGGTCGCCGTCCCCAGATTCATGCTCTATGATCTTATGGTTGTGTGGAGGAAAATTAACCCGTCGACCAAGCCAAGAATTTCCCCAGGATTTTCACATCTTCTGCTTTCGGCATCTCGGTGGGGAATCTCGTTGCTAGTTTATATCGAGCGAGCTTGCCTATTGCGGCGGTTGCCAGTCGCGCCCCGTAGTTTTTGTGCACTAGGATTCCTTTGGGGAACTTTGAGAGCTTCCCCGCAGTTTCGCAATGGCGGAGTCGGATCTGAAAGCCGGACCTGGAGCCTCGGATCGGTAAATCGTTTTGAGGGGGCGGGGATGACGTGAGTGACGATGCACCTAGCAACGAGAGCCGCTGCTACCCCTTTCGGCTTCATGAGCTCAACGGATTGACCGTTTTCATTTATTTTCACAATTGATCATCAATTCTGTAAGAGAAAACACATCGTCGACCTGAACAAGTATTGCGAGCGAAAATACCATTCGCTGTCCCATCCGCCAATATTGTATAAGACAAAGTCTAAGCCTCAGACGCAGTACTGCGTCTTTCGGACATCACCAAAACCTTGAATTGGCGGTGTTGACGCGGGGTCAATTGAGCGAGCTTGCGGACGTCGAAACACCAGCAAAAGCATCCGTCGGAATAAGGACGAAGCAAATTGCCGTGCTGCGACTAAAGAAAGAACAGAGAAAATGACTCCTCTCACGAGAGTCGTGCCTAGTGTACGTGTGTCTAAATCATCAATTGGCCATCGATTACTCTCTTCTCACTCATCTCATCTCCCAACTAGGCGGCGTCGCGGGCCACCAGCCTCCTCCGAACTATCCAGTTCACTCACCCTCCAAGCTGCCCCTGCCACTCCAACCCAAACTATCACAGGACTCCGACGAGTCTTACGCAGAGGAACTATGAGAAGAACAGGCAGTATGCCACTCCCGTCGACGGTGCGTTGGCCAAGGAGTATGCCTTTGAGATGGCGGCATCTTCCATCAGGTTCGGGCCTGGCGTCACGCAGGAGGTCGGCATGGACCTGAAGCACCTCGGCACCAAGAAGGTCTGCGTCGTCACGGATCCTACGGTCGACAAGCTGTTCCCCATGCAGCAGGTTAGGGAGAGTCTGACCAGAGAGGGAGTCAACTTCGTTGTGTATAACAACGTTGCCATTGAGCCTAAGGACACCTCGTACGTATTCGATTCCATGTCTCGAAGAAGAGGGGCCAACGGACAGGTTATACTAACTCAGAGCCTTGGGATCAAAGTGTAAAAGAGGC